>VNJW01008931.1:0-85934 GCA_008042615.1 Drosophila auraria
CGCAGTATATATGTCGGAACGGCCGAAATCGGACCACTATATCCTATAGCTGCCATAGGAATGATGGCGAAATTAATGTACAAAAATTTTTAATTTCTCTGTTTTTCAACGAATTTCTATAAATTTCGAGATATAGTCGTTTTTTATAGTTCTAGAATTACGGTTTTAATTTCATTAAGATCGGACAACTATATCATATAGCTGCCATAGAAAGGATCGGTCGATTTATATGAAAATGTAAAATTCTACATGTAAAATGTAAAATATACAAAATTTACATAATTTGACATTTTTTTTTACATTACCAAAATAGATCGATTTTCAATGATCCAATTGCTGACTGCAAGGGTATATAAACTTCGGTTTACCGAATTTAGCTTTCTTTCTCGTTTTGCCTTTGTTTTGGTCAGTAATTTGAGACGAGACGAGCGGAGCGGAGCTTCTCCCGGTGGAAAGTAAACAGGCTGATAACGCCTTTCGCGGCTCTCTTCTCTTGGGGTGTATCTGAAATATCTTTGTATCTGTATCTCTGTGTCTATCTATATGGTCGACATGCCGGCGAGGCTTAGCTCAGGGTTTAAATTTAAACTCAACACGACTCTTCTGCGGAGATTCTTGCTTGAAGATTCTTCTTGCGGGGTCCGTACGCAAATTTAATTTATTCTTCGGCAGCTGCTCACCGCTGCTTACCCCGGCCATGCATGGCCTTTTCTATTTCTATTTGCGTATTTCTATATAATATTACCAACCTTATACTTATAGTATACGATTTTTTCCTGGCATTCATTTCCGTCTTCCATAATACGTTTTTAAGCGCGTTCCATGTTCCATTCGGTCGGGAGATGTGATGAGGTGAGTCGAGATGAGATGAGTCAAGGCATTGTGTTGTGTGTTGATAACCTCCCCGAGTCATCTAGCCATCTAGCCGACCAATGCAAAAACCGCAACAACAACAACAACAACAGCTCGAATTATTATTTATTTTTTTCCATTCTCGGTGATTATTTATTAAAATTAATACCCAATTGTTTGATAGGAACACAAGCTGAGCTGTTGTCGCGTCATCAGTCGTCGGAAATCAGAAGTCGGCACCTCCGCCTGCCACCAGTCCCCACCTGCGTCCGCTCACCTGTGGCTCGGATGCTTTTATTGGCTCGTTATTTTCAGTTGGCTCTTTAATGGCCAGGCCCAGGCCCAAGCCCAAAAGGTATACGCACTCAGCTCTATTCGCCCTTTTAATTGCGACGAACTTAGGGTTTACTGCCTTTCGGGGTTTTTCTTCTTTTCTTGCTGTTGCTGTTGCTGTTTATTTTTTGTTTGCCACATCTCTCAATATGCAGAAGGTCTCGTTTGGCACGAACTCTGTGTTCCGCGGATGATTCACGCTGGAGGCTAATACAAGTACTTGCCATGCCACTTGGACATGGATCCGTAGAATCCGTGGAACCGTCGGAGCCAGTTGCCAAGTGCAGCATAAGTCGTGCTAATTGATTATATCGCTGGGCCATTGACAAGCGTTTGGCTGCTTTTTAAATTTATTTATTTTTCTGAATTTGCAAATTACTCAAAACATGCATAATTAATAGTTATTAAGTTTTATTGCTCATCGGACTTGGTCCATGGGCGGGGAGGGATCTTGAAAGTTATTTTAAGCCGCACCGAATGCTCCACCTCACGGAATGCTGCACCGGTCACACTGGCATTGTATTTGAAGCCAAAAAGTACTTGTCGTTCTTTCAAAATAGTTCCTATTCGGAACAAGGCTCTACTTAATCAAGTAAGTATTAACCCCATAATGAGCGACGACAATCCGAGCCTGGAGGAGCAGCGCGAGAGGATCGATAACGCCTTGCTGAGTGCCATGGACGACCTGGATCGGGACTACCTACGCGGCCTGCAGATCGAGATGCATGCCTGTGCCACCGCCTGTTGCTCGGACCCGGATGCAAGTGCGGAGGCAGTGCAGCGTTGCGTTGACCGCTGCCAGTTACCCTTGACCCGAGCCCGCTGCTTCGTGCAGCAGGAGCTGTCCGAGTTCGAGAATCGCCTGGAGGGCTGCATGCGCCAGTGTCGCCTCTGTGGAAATGATTCCAACTCCGCCACCGACTTCCACCTGGAACGCTGCTCCATCGACTGTGTGGACAGGCATGTGGCACAGCTGCCGGAGATGTTAAGGGCCATGCGCGCCACCCTGGAAAAGGGTCTATAAAGGGGCTAATAAGTGTTCGAAAGAAAATATAATGGACTGCAATCTATAGGGAATTTATTCGTATTTTTATAGATATTTAATTTATAGATTAATTATCTAAACAATAAATAAATAAATAATATAATGGATATATTGTTAATTTCTTATAACCCAAATTTTATTTTAAAGAGACTTTCTTTACCATTTTAGGGGGAATTTCTGTCCAGCGTTTTTGGCCAATATTTTCTCTTCTTTCGCCCGACTTCTGGACAATTCTCGGCTGATTAAACAGCCATTGAGTACTCGCACTGGGACAGTCGACGACATGGTGTCGCCATTTCTACCCTTCCCGAGGCGATCGATCCGCGAAGAGCCGTTGCCAATTTGGCTTGCGGCTGACTCGACGGCTGTCAAAAACTGATTATACGGTGGCAATTTTCAAGTGGCCGGCACAAAGGCTTAACCCAGAATTTAATGATATTTAAATTGCAAGTTCCTTTTGGCACAAAACAAAATTAGAAAAACGAAGAAAAAAACGTAGGAATAAAACGAAAATCGAAAATCAAAAACACACACACTGTGGTGTACACAACAAAAGATAAAGCTTTGGGCATAAAATTTCACTTTTCATTTCCTATTGACCCCGATTCCCTGGACGCACTTCTTTCTAATTTTTTTATTTTTTACTTTATTTTCTTGGTCCGATCCCCAAAGATCTTGTGAAGTGCCCGCAGTTCTCCGGGCTTTTCGCTCCCTACTCTTCTCCTAATCGAATCTCGGATCTGACGTCCGATCGATCGAACTGTAACGTCTCTCAAATGGCCATTTATGGCCGCGGACGGACGGTCTCTGGCTTTCTGCATCAATTGAATACTCATTAGGCACACTCACACTCACACTCACACGCAGACTCGGACTCGCGGATCGCGCGATTCGGTTTCGCGTGGCAAATGATGACTTTTTGATTTCGCTCGGTCAGAATCAGCACAAAGTCTTTTTCAAGTCTTTTTCGGGCTCTTCTCCGAATTTACTTTTTACTTTATTTAAATTTTTGCTCGAAAAGACTGCATTGTTTTGCATGCTGATTTGCCTATCTTACCTGTCCCGGGGCCATCTGAAGGGGTCTGGTCAGTAATGGGAAAGGTCTTTCTTAGCTTAGGCCTGGTGAAGAAAAATATAAAGTTTTAGCATAACTTTAGTCATACAATTTGGCTTAAAACTAACTAATTTTATTATAAAGAGAAATTCCTAATAATATAATGAATTATGTTTAATGTAAAGAGAGCTACATCTATACCGCTCGGGGTATACATTGGTTGTGCAGCGCATAAACTAATTTCAAAGACGGATTTCCAGGAAATTAATTAAATAAAACTAAAAGGTAATAACTATCTTAATTATGGCAGTACCAACTCCTTTGTAATTTGTTTTTTAAAAACCTTATAAGTTTTTTTAAAATTTAATAAAATTATGAGTAAGTTATTAAGTATTTATACTTCTTTGATCTCAAGTAAAAGGTGCTGAAAACCAGTAACCAATTTATATGTTAATACTTTGTTTTGGCTTAAGCTTTGACCAATATTTTTTAGTGCGGTTCTTCCTGTCAAAAATAACACTTTAACACGCACCGAGAACTTGTTTTTGTTTATAACATTAACAGAACGATGAAGAGCGGTGGTAAATAAACAATAAACGCATTTTTACATAATAAATGAAATAATATGCTAAGGCGTTAATAATATTGTACAAAAATAAATCGATGACGCTATAAATGATTAACTCTTAGACAATACAAATTGTTTGCTAATAGACGTAGACGTAGCCGTCGCTGGGGCCTCAGACAGAGACGAGTCTATCTAGGGGCTCTCTGCGAGATTCACATCGCTTTATTCACATAAATTATAATATTTGGCGAGCTGAAAAACGTGAGTTGTGGTAGCAACAACAATCGAGACTCGATAATAAGCAAATAAATTATAATTATACACAAGTTCAATAAATGTACAGCCAAGGACGTTGAAGGCCATTCAACGAGTGTTTTGGGGGTTGTACTCACTCCCCATTCCCCCAGTCCCCGCCTTAGCCACCTGCTCCTCCGCCTTGGAGCTTCCTCAAGCTCATCGACATGCTAATCAAGCCGCACAAGCATTAAGTCAGATTGATGCTGGCCCATAAATATGGATGCTGCGGGGTGGATGCGGGAATGGGTGGCTTTGAGGCCGAGAGGCAGCAAGGCCGCGCAGCCGAACTGTAAATAGCTTGCAGCTCATTACCATTAGTTGCCTGCCTGGTGCTCCGACGTTCCTGGACACGAGTGCATCCTCTCGGTTTATTGTCTAAAAATAAACGCCGGCAGGCAACGCAACTTGGCTTAGTTCGATTCCGCTGGGGCCAAGAGCAGGAACCTTGGCCAGAACCCCTGAGCCAAAGCCGCGTCTTCCTGCTTGGCGTTCGTGTGTTTTATTATTATTAATTAGTATGGCTCGCAGGATGGACGGGGCCGGCAGAGGAGAGTTCTGACAGGAATGTGGCACTACAAGAAAAATATGTTTCATTAACTTTAAGCTTTCAAAGTACTTTGATTAACAAAATTATAGCAATACATCTATCCTGAAGTTGTCTTATGTGTCTTATATTAATGCATTTCTTAAGTATTATTATACTTATTTTATTAACTTTAGAAATACCCTTAATTCTCTTATAGTTTTTTTTCTAGGTCCTATTTTTCTTGCTCAGTGTGAGTGCATAAGGCCATATCCCTGGCATGGGGTGTTGGCACTTTGGCGCCTCTCATCAGGGCTTCCAGACATCGCCTAGCTGCAGCTGCCTCATCCTCATCCTTACTCCCAGAGTTTGGCCAAAGACAGCCACCAATTAATTGGCATTGGGCTGCCCACCATATCCCCGATCCCCCCAAAAGCGAACCCAACCCAAACCCCATTCCGGAGACCATTCCAAAACCCCGAGCAGGAGGAACTTTAATGGCAACGCTTAGGAGATGCTATAAATAAAACCACCAGTTTCTGCCGGCTAGCAGTGGCCACTTGGTACCTCATTTCCATTGTCAATCCGGCGGCTGTGGACTTGTGGGCACTGCGGAGCACTTTCCACCACCGGCACGGCACCAACGCTGCGCTCATTAAAGGGCCAGCGTTGACTTTTTTATTGATGCAATCAAAATGCGGCAAGAACTTAAAACTGAAAACAAAAACCAGGGCCTTTTAAGTGTCTTCAAAATGCAGCCAGCAAGCCAGCCAGCCAGCGGCAATTCCTCAATTCTCATTACCCGGGCCGGCCATGCCCTTCTAGGAATTGGCGAAAAACCCAAAATGGTATGGCCTCCAGAGCAGCCAATGACCTATTTCAAGAACTTAAAGTAAGAGAAGAAAAAGGGGAAGTTTTACTTAACAAAGAGGAACATTTTTTAATAGTACCAAGCCTTCTTTTGCATTGATTATGTTTCTAAGTGAAACTTGAAATTAATGCTCTCAATTCCTTATAAACTAATTATAATTGTTATATAATATATAAGAACAAAAACACATCAGTCACGAAAGCAGATAAATTGACAGCACTGATGGCCTCATACAGGGACCTCTTCAGCACCAATAAAACTGGACAGGAGTAGATTGGATCCTCCTCGTCCTAACTAATCAAAGGCCGAATGGACCTGTTAATAAAAAATGCGGGGAACACCAATTCGTAAGCTTAAGTGGCTAAGTAACGATGAGATATCGCTATGACCCCACTGCAGGATCGTGACTATTTACCACTCTCAGTCCGAACGATATGGGGAAGATGTGATCATAAAAGCGGATCGGATCTAAAGCCTCCATTCTCACAGTTTCAATAAAAAGCCGAGCAGTGGGCCTATCCCAATCCGAGAGAGAGAGAGACTTTAGTGCCCGGCTACCCAGATTTATTGTCCCCAGTTTAGTCGGTGATTTATTTTAATATCTAAGCAGCTGCCATTATGCGTACACCGCCCCCCAGGTGAGGCTGTACGAAGAATTAAAATGGAATGTAAATAGAATCCGAGCTAGAATTATAGTTGGAGATGGAATTGAAAGAAAGAGTAGAGCTGGGGAGAATAGAACCGAGCACTTGACGCGAGTTTAACTGCCGCTACTTCATTTCGGGTTGAATAAAACAATAAACAGAGGCGACCAGGCACACCGGGACTGGGACCCTAAATTAAGCAGATTATTCATAACTTTTATAGTGCTGGTGGTCGGTCGGGAGAGGTCTTCGGTCCCCTCGCAGATGATTAGATAAAAGTGCACAGAGGGAAATGACCCAACACATCTATTTATATTTTTAAAATATATTATTGGCAAACTGAAATCTAAAACTGATTGTTCTAATTGTTTTAAAGCCTTTAAAAGTAGTTTTAAGTATATACATAATTGCTATTCTGCCTTCAACAAAAGTTCAAGACCCTTTTTCTTTCTTGATTTTTATCGAGTCTGCAGTAAGCTCTACCCTTTCTTTTCATTCTTCTACATTTTTCCTAATAAAATAATAAAATACCTATTTTTCTCCAAGTGTCGGACACCGCACGTTGACCGCGACGAACGACCCACAACTTGGACACACAAAGGTCTCTCCAAAGGGGTGGGGATTGCTCGTGAAAAAAAAGTGGCCAAGTGGAAGAGATGAGTGACCAAGTGGCAGGGGGTTAGTGGCCCGCTCACGTAACCGGGAGTTCTCAGCACTGGAATTATAATTAAACGCGGAGGAGACACCGGAGGAGACACCGGAGGAGACACCAGCGGCCGGTCCATGGGTCCATGGCAGAATTAGAGTTATGTTTCCTTAATGAGTCGCCGGAGTGACCGCTAAGCATCTTTCAATAGGGCCTGAAAACTGAGATCTGAGTTCACTGAACTTTTTGGCAAGATCGCTGCTCTCCCAGTTAACCGGCCACTTTCCCAATCCGAGTCCCAGACGAAGACCCAATCCCAGGTCGAAAACCAATCCAATGCACAGAACAGAACACTCGACGCGGCGATAACGCCTCTAACTGTAAAAATATTTACTGATTTCAGTGTTTTGCTTTGTTTTACCCCCCTCACCCCCGTCCACAGCCTATTCTGCGGGGCTTGTTCAGCGCTGTTTGGGTCAGAAATTTGCATAAATTTTGATTTTACATTTGGAAATGCTGTGCGAATTGCCAATGATGCTTCTGATGCTGCTGTTTTGGGGCTGGCCGATGGAGTGTTTACATAACACCAAAAGCCCGTTCCCATCAATGAACCGTAAGGCAAACAGCCCGGGGTTCCCTAAGAAAATAAAAAAATTCATAAAAATATCTAATTCAAGTGCACAGAGAAGAATGGGATCTTATTGTGTAATTTGAATTCCCGACAAATGAACAATTTAAATAATTGAAGGTTTCATTGTATATAATTTCTTATCATTTTTGCGATTAAGAGAAAATGGTCACACTTGTTTTGCAGCATTGCAGTGTCATATCGTCATATATATTATTTATAAGAAGTTCCAGTAAAGTTTATTCTATTAACATCAAGAATGAAAAGTTAAAATAAACAATTGAACTTAGAAAAGAAAATATGATTTTTTTAATTTACTTATATTTGGATTATTACTCAAAAAATCTTTAAAATTATGAAGTATTCGATATTATATATGTTTTCTTATGATCGTAATCATTAAACATTATGCCATTCGACCTATGAGATATGACATCGATGATATACCTAACTTACTTCTATTTTCTTGGGACTTAGCCAATCGATCATCTCTGGGGATCTCCTGCTGTCTGCCTACAAATTTGCATTAGTTTCGACGGTGGAAGTTAATCAAAGGTGGCAGTGGCACAGGTAGCTCCTCCAGCTCAATTAGTGATAGACAGTCTGACACATATACTCAACGGGCCACAGAGAGCGGGAGAGATATGTATGCTCTAATCGGAACCTTTACCTATTTAGGTCGCTCGGGCGTCTGCGTGAGCCATTTGTGTGCCAATTGCCAAATGGCCAAAATAGCTTTGAGAATTTCCCCGTGGGGCCATAAATCAGGCGAGAGTGCCTCGAATTCGACGGCGACTGCCCACCGTAATTGTCGCATTAGAAACGGCAGCAAAACGCGCGAATAAATCAACTAAGCCCAGAAAACAACAGAGAACACCCAACCCCAACTTCTATATAGTACATACGCCCACCGTACGTGGCTTCTGTGGGGCTATAGTGCGACGATGCCTTTCAAGTATCGCACTACCGTGCTACGAGAATCGTACTACCGGTCTGGCGCTTTACATTTACATTAGCACCTATCCATGCACTGGGCGAAAAAAGTCGAGTTCATTGTATATCAATTAAGGAAATATTTTGATTTTTAAGTTTTAGGAGTATCATAATCTGGGGACTAAAGTATGGCTTTAATGAGAAATTGTTCGAAGATCTTTAATAAAATAAACAAAGCCAAGATCTAATGAGTGTCATTGTTAATATTGAAGGAAGAATATTAAGCTCTTAAGATGGAGTCACTTTAAGGAGTCATCAGCTTAGGAAAATATTTAAAATAATGTGCATGTTACATAGTCATGGATCATTCATTATTATGCATTAGTGCTGTTTCTGATTTTGCTATTTATCTGCATAAAAAATAAAAAAATGCCCGAATTTGAGATCTTTTTGGGATCCTCTTATAGTAGGTATGTAAATTCAATAAGACTTAAAAATATGTAAACTTTGGCTTTCCGTAGTTAGCTTCCTTGCTTTTATTAACCCATTTTGTTACCAAGGCTTGTGTTTCATTTATTTTTCTAACTGTTGGTTCTGCTTTTGTTTTTACGGCCTTTGCGGGATTTTCGTTTTTTTTTTCGTAGCGAAACGAGCATAAATGCCAGAGCAGTCACGCCCATTTTCATTTGGCATAATTTGTCGCCCATTTGCGGCAGTCTCGTAAATTAGCGGGAGCTGCGCGTGCGCGAATGTCGCTCTCATGCTATGAAAATATATTTACGAAAGCGTATGTGTATCTCTCGGCGACTCGTGGGTGTCGTGGGTGTAGCCGCTCCAGGGTGCGACCCAGCCAGGTGACTGCACTTCCGACTTCCGCCTTGGACCACCACTCACTAAACATCATCGTTACACGGCCAATTCGGGGGAAGCAATTAGCAGCGCCTCCAATCGAATCGAACCGAACGATCTACCATCGACCATCGGCGGCTAAATAAACCCGACTCAATGCAAAGCAAAGCAAATATGTGTGTGCGCGGCCAAATTGCTTCGACAAGTATTTAAGTCTAATTGAATTTGACGATTTTCAGCCGGGCCGGGGCTTTTGTTATGCCGTCGAATTGCCTTCTGCCAAAACGCTCCAAGGCTGCCTTCGGCCAGGTCGCGCGATCCGAGATCCGAGATCTTCGATCATCGGAGCCTGGCCTGGTCTGGCCTGGTCTGGCCTGGTCTCTTGGAGCTCAGTCTGCGTCTGCGTCGCATAGATAATCATCACGACGACGACGACGACGCAGCTCACAGAGCCGAGACAATTAGTCAAAACAATATTCCGTAGAGTCATACTCATGTATGTGCGATTATGGCAATCTGCGCAAATCTTCTTTGGCATCGGCGGCCTTAGAGTTCTGCTCGAATTCGATTATGCAACCACAGGTGCACAGAAAGAAAAATAGGAGATTGTTTGAAAAAAATCTTTTAAAATGTTTACTAAATAATAACAATAAGTATGTACAAAAGCAGGTTAAAGCAGGACATTATAGGTGTCTCACATAAATCAATGAGAGCGATGTTGGACAAGTACATTAAATTGGTGTTACCGTACTCACAGGGTTCTAATAAATTAAACACGTGTGTCTAGTGTGTTAATAGGTGAATTCCATAAATTAAATTACAAAATAAATTCTTTTCAAGCCACACATTTATTTGTGTCTTTCAAGGTTCGTCCAAACTTTTATTAATGAAAGTTTTGCTACAGTGTCATAGCAAAATAATAAATTAAATACTGTTTTGTGTAAAAGGATACTTTCAAATTGTTTAATAAAGCATAAAAATCCTTGCAAAACCATACATATAGTTGTGTCTTTCAAGGTTCTAAAAAAAACCCTTAAAAATATAAAATTGTTCTACAGTGTCATAGCACATTAATGTGTTAAGCAGTTCTTAAATATTAATAATTGTATAAGCGAGTGTCAGCAAGAGACTAAAAAGCATGCTTAACTATAATTTATTGCAAATAAAGTTTGAGGCAACAGTTTTTTCCTGTGTAACCATGCAGCACGAAGAGGTTAAGCGCTTTCGTCTGGATATTTCCGTTCTGCCAGCAAGACGCCACTAGAATCGGAATCCGATCCAATCCGAATCCGCTTTAGTGATTCACAGAGCGATTACACGGCACTCGAGTGGCCTTAGATTCTCATTCGCAATGAGAGTTCGCCCGAATCTTTCGGCTTGGGAACAGCAAAGAGACAGCTCTGGGCCTGGACCAGTGGCTTTAATAAATCCACGTCCGGCTATGCCCAACATAATCAGTGAATTAGAATATCAATGGGACACGCAGGCTCTTTCTCCTAATAGGATCATAAATCTCCCCTGAATGATGAGTGTGCTTTAGTCTATCTATTGTGGGATCAAGAATGTCGATTGGGATCTGAACAGACAGCAGATATTCGCAAAGTTAGAATATATTAAGTGCCATTTTCATTGGCAGTAGCGTATTTAAGATTCTTTACAGCCAACGAATTTTCTTATTTCTTTTATGTTTGCCTTATTATTAATATGAGTAAGAGTTTTGCCTTTTTTTTGTTTCGTGCCTTCTTTTTTTCTGGCTGATTTAGAGTTCTAACTTGGCTAAAACCAAACCAGTTTTCATTTCCAACTTATTTTCGTTTGTTTCGCATCAGCCGCTACCATGGCATTTAGGTATTTTTTATTATTTTTTTGCCATCTCTCTAAGGTCTATTTCAAGGTTCAACGTCCGCATCTCGTGAGTGAGTGCCTAATGGACACGCCGGGGTCTTCAACTGGAGCCCCTTTTCCTCCTTTCGATGTCATTAAAGGCTTAAGGAACCTGAAGCCTCGCAAAGTGCAGCACTTTTTTGATCCAGCAGCCGCGTCATCCTTCCACTCGGAGCCCCAAATCCGCCTCGAGTGCATCTGCTGTCATCTGTCCCGGCTGATGGGTCTTCTCCAGTGTCAGGGTCACTCGAAAACCATAAGAAAAAGCTCGAAGGGGGAAAGAGAGGAGGTGAAACCTGGCCGGACAAGAGTCAACAACATTTGACAGCCGCTAATTGGCCAAAACACATGACGGACAACCTGCCGTACCAAGTCACCCACGTTGGCTCACGCCTCAATTATTAATGGCTTTTTTCTATTGACATGAATTTTACGCACGCAGCCGTAAATACAAAAATATCCAAAAATATAAAAATACAAAAAATCCCTGCCCCAACGGCTTTCAAGGCCAATTGCATTAATTTCATAATAATCGCGTTAGTTTGTTTTTACCTGGAAGCCGTGCTCCGTTTGCGGTGCATTGTGTCCGTTTTGTCAATTCGCTCACGCCTTGCCTCGCCTCGCCACGCCTCGCCTTGCCCCGCCAGAATGGGCGCTGTCCGAAAATAGTTTTGAGTCGCGGCAACTCTCGGCTGCCATTCACTTTTCACCCAAACCCAGACGAACCGACTTTCAAACGATCGTAAAAATCGAATCCAGGCCCCCAACAAGACCCCCATAAACTTACTGTAATTTTTTTCGGGAAAGAAGAGTTCGAGCCCAGGCCCGTTTGCCCTACTAATGATGGAATTGTATGCAAAACGCCGTAGATATTTTTTGGACATTTTCGGGAAAAAGTATATTTTGTTTAGGTAAAGTAAAGGTGTTGTTTGTAATATAACTTCATTTAAGAATATGTATTAATAAAAAGTTATCGTTCACTTATTAATTGATCAACAAAGTTATAGTTTTAGGAATATTTGCTTGATATCATATCACAAGTGAAGTTTTCCTTTTAATTAATTTTCATAGGAGGACGTTTGGCAAACACTTAATTATTACATTTATTATTAAAGGACATTTTCAAAAATATTTCGAGACTGTAAATAAATATATAAAATAAATAAATAATATAAGATGCCACATTAATTTTTGACATTAAATTATTAAAGCTTAAATACCTTTAGATCATTAAGTTTGATGCATTTTCTTTGCCTATTATTATAACATATATTTAAGGCATAGATTAATATTAAAATATTTTAAAATGTGTTGAGAATTAATGAAGAAACTTAACAAATTAATTTTATTAATTATATATTCCTTATTCATCTCCTAAGAAAGATCCTCCCTCATCGCCTAATAAAAATATATTTCCCATAAAATAATAACAAAATAGCAAAGCTAATTATTTTCCCAAGTGTACAACACCGCTTCGTCCCACTCCCTCTCACCACTTCGATCCCTGGCTCTTGCCGAACAAGTTGAAGTGTAACGGTACTTTTGTTACCATGCGCCAAGCAATTTGTTATTTGTATTCGTTTGTATTTGCTCTAATTTGTATGTTTCGACTGGTGTTCCGGACTGCGGAGCGCGAGTAAGGGGCAGGGGACGGAGGAGGAGCGCTCTCAGCTGACATTTTTGCTTGTGCACAAAGCAAATACCAAGCTGTGCCCGGCATGGCTAATTAGAACGCGGCTAAGAGAGTACCGAGGCGGCGGCAGTCGCTCACAGTCGCCGCCACACATGCGCGCGCAGCCGCCAGATACATTTGTATCTTGTAGTATCGCGGGCTGACTTTTGTTTGACCCACGCGCAGCAGGAGGTACTTAGCAGCACTGCAGAAAACAGCTAATCAAGGAAGATATATACTTGATTTTCTTCAAGAAAATAATAAAAGCCATTCCTGAGATTCAGATGGACATTAACTGGATTTAAATTAAGGCTTTAAGTGGGAGTTAATTTATTTTAAATTACTACAGTTGGTAAATTAATCATAGGCTTAGATAAGAAGGCATCAATCATCGCAGAAATAAGTCTCTACTAAAAATATAATATTTTGTAGACTGAAACTTTAAAAATGCATCGTTGAAATTGTATGTCTTTGATTAAAAAAATATATATATAGCCAAAGATGAATGCTGTACTCCCAAGACTGATCTGAACAGGATTCCCAATTTAATTAAGCTTAAAATCTATTTTCCGGTGTATGAACCTAGAATCTCTGTTGGTTTTTGCGTTGTCTCTTTAACTGTTGCGAATCTATTTGCGAAAAATTTTCGCGCCAAGCTTGACAAGATTTGTCGCCTCCCCCGCGTCAAAAACCAAACCAAAAAGCCAACCATTTGTCGGGCTTAAAGTGACAGAGACACGTTTACCAATTGGGCGTCGTGCCTGGAGTGAACCCATTTCGTGGCTTTGTTCTGTTCGGCTCTGAGCTGTGCAGCGGGAAACTGGGTCGTCCCACAGTCCGGCGGTCCGCCACTTACAACACCTGGCGGAGACGGGACGCTTAATTAACCCAGAGTCGCATAAAATGATGCGTGTCGCGGTCACTTTAGCTCGGAGCGCATCATCTTCCGCAAATGAAATTCCCCCGAACGAGATCCAGCTAGCCAGAGAACACAAAACAGATCTGAATCGAGCCGGGGGCATTTATTATTATTTATTTTTAGTGCCCGTCTGACGTAGACGAATTGCATCCAACGTTCCACGCAGATGAGGGCGTAACTGCGCCAGCAGACGAGGTTCTTGGAGCAATTAAAAAATAAACCGAGACTCATCGTTTTGTTTTGGTTTCCCCGGGGGAGCTTGCATGGAGAATGGCCGGGGTAGATCGCTGGATTTTGTCAAAGATGTTATGATTCAATTTATATTTATGGGAGCCATTTATATTCTAATTTTGCTCGGGGTCTGGGGTGGATTGTTCGTGGTAGTGGTTCTGGGCAACTTTCCAGAAATTTCTCCTAAGATTCATGGAGATAAATGGGAAATTCCGCATTAAGTTTAGAGGTGCGAAGTTGTATTTACATCTGTGAATAATTCAAGAATAATTGGCATAAAGTGTGGCTGTATTCACTCACCTGGCTGACGATCGTTTCTCATTGGAAACGCCAGAGATCTTGGCCAGCGGCTAAAGGCCATTTTAAAGCATCTCCTCTCTTCCCTTTTAGCCTTTAATCTCAGCTCATGGGCGGAGATTTTTAGGATCCTTCTCATCTGCGGTCATCGTGGCTTTTAGAATATCTTAAATATTCTTGGCAGCCCATAAAAAGTGCAATAAATTTGGCTTTAAGCTTCGCATTAGCACCACTAATTGGACGCTGAATTCATTTTATTCTTTCGCCAAAACCCGATGCTGCAACTTTCTCAATTCTCTTTGCCAATTTTCTATTTGCGTATTTCTGGTAATTTCAACTAACTGTCGGAATTTATTGCTTTCTTTGTCTGCGAATGAGTTATTAAATTGTAATTAATGGCATTTTAAATTAATTAATTCGGCATATTTATAAAACAATTAATGAAGTTCGCAGAGCAGTCACTCAGTCAGTCAGCCATTCAGGCGAATCATTAGTCGCAAAGTTTGAGAAAAATATCCACAAAAATCCGCAAAACCCACAAATGGCTAGCTAGGAATTGGCGTGCGTTGAAAGTTATTTCTGATTGATGACAAAATATCGAAAACAGAAGAAATTAATGAATTCCTTGTAAGCCGTTCCGTTCAGAGACAAGAACAAGAACTCCGTCAGAGACAAAGCCCCGCAGAATCTTGTTTTCAGCCTCCATTTATCAGATGCTTATGAAGATATTTGTTTGCCAAGTTGCTTAATTGCTATTATGTTTACTCCGCGTCTTAAAAAATTAACCATTGCCGCCGCGCCGAGCTGACTTGACCGGGGATTTGCATAGATCATAGCACAGCTCGTCGCTAGTCGCGTGAGTCAGCGGAACTTAACCTGCTACGTATTTTTCCCAGTCCCCCACCGAGTCGCACAAGACTATTTATAAACTGATTACAAAATTAATTTGCATTACAAAACGCCGCTGTCCGCTGGCATTTCTGGGCGACATTTCTAGATCGCTGGCACGCCCCAAAAATAATAAAAAAAAATTGGAAAAACAACGGAGAGCAAGTCGTTGACTTGATGGAGCACCGTTTTGCCGATTCTTATCCGCGATAGAAGCCCCAGTTTCAGAATGAAATACCCACCAATGGGTCGGGTTGGGAACGATTCCCTGATAATCGCAACCGGACGGGCTAACGACCTGGGCTTTGGGAACTTTTTAGCGCCATGTGCCGCAAATAGCTCTTCATATTTGAGGCGCTCGACCAAGTCCACTAAAGATGCAATAAAATACCCATCAAGTTCGCTGTCTAAGTCTTTTGTTTGCAGAAAAATTGTACAGCCAAATGGGGCTTAAGGTATCTGCGGTAGGTTCTCTTTTGGTATTTATCAAGTTACTTAATGGGAAGTATAATATCTTAAGGATCCTAAAAATATTATAAGCTATTAGAAACTATTTTTACCTATAAAATCTATTGAAGAGTCGAATTTGCCAGGTAAGTTTTTTAGTTTTAATTAAATTAAAATGTAAATTATCAGTTTTACGGACTTTCCAATAAGAGGTAGACAATTTTTCACCACATAGTAAGCTCAATGGATGCTGGAATTTAATTTAGGGATCCTCGCAGCGGGCTAACGACCTTCTGAATAAAGGGTTGGCATCTTTGGCAGCCATAAATAGCTGTTCATATTTAATGCGATTTACCAGATTTGCCAGCCAAAGTGAGTCACAAAAGTTGCAATAAAATAACCATCATGTTCGTGTCCTAAGTCTTTTGTTTCAAACGAACCTTTTTTTACAGCCCCCGGTGGGGCACTTAACACCCCAGAATAACCATCAAACGGCACCCTTAATCCACTGATCATACTTTTAGTACCAATAAAACCGAATTTACAACGAACAACAAAAGTTAAGTCCAAGCAATGCCTTAAAAATGTCACCAAATTATATGGATGATGACGCCGCTACTGCCAATTCGGTGGACGGTGGACGTTGGGTTAACGAACTGACCGACCGACCGATCTCCGTGTTAATTAACGAATGCATAAAATGGCCCGCCAAACAAGCCGAAAACATATTCACAACATTGCCCACATTGATAAGGGTCACAAATTAAATGACCCGTCTGAGACACACAGAGAGAAAAGGTGTTGAAAAGTGTTTAAAGTGATTAAGGAGTGTAAATTAATAAAAAATACTTTAAAATAATATCGGAAAGTGTGTCTTAAAGACAAAATTGTAGTTCCGGTTATATTTTATTTAAGAATATGTTAAATTAAGTTCTTTAAGAACATACCAGCCTCTTAATTATTATATAAAATGTTGCATCCGAAAATTCAGACTAAAGAATAAACTTCCTTAGGAAATATAAAATTGAATAAAAATATTTTAAAATGGTTCAAAGTTTTTTTTTGTGCTCCGACTACGGGAGATACCCAAACACAGTCTCCAAATTTCTGGTGGATGTATAACAAGTGTTGTCGCCTGCCTCGCGTCGATTCAGATGCTAATCGCGTGAAATTTATCAAAACGGAGTATATTTGCATACATTTCAATCCGTAATCCGTTTGTGCCGGCCGTTTATGCTGCTCCGAGTGATTCGTTTGGCCAAACCGAATTGAGTTTTTCAATTTAAATAAAATGCGATTGAGATAAATTAGATAGCCGACCGGGGCTTTGTCTGCCTTCGGTGGCGGCGTGAAATCTTCTCCAATGGACAGGCCAACATACATATTTTAGCCGTAAAATCAAAAGCCTTTCATTTCTAGCCCGCTTTGCTATTTGCTATTCGCGATTCGCGATTCTCGATTCGCTATTCGCAGTATTTTGTCAGTAAGAATTGGGCGCAGTGCTCGCGGACAATTGCAGAGCTAAAAGGCTTATGGACTTAGTGGACAACCCAATGGGGCAGCGGATGCGTGGAAAGCGGCCTTAGCCGCTTTCGCTGAAGGTCGTCTTTCTTTTTGTCCATTGGATCGGCATGGAGAATGACCAAACGATCGCCTAAACGATCGAATACAGTAGAATGCGATATCTCGAGGCAATTGTCCGGCAAATGCCAAAAGAATCCAAACAAATGGAAGTAGAATTTTTGATTTCGTGCACTCCAATTAGCCGATCGTTTTCGCAATTAACCCGCCGCTAACGGTTGCTTGACTTTTTACCGATTAATAATCAGTCCCAGTTGCAGATCGATGTGGATGTATGATGGAAATCTACAAGCAGGTTTTGAGAGATTTGGAAAGATTATTTTATATCACATATTATCAGATACATTTTAGAACTCTTAGATCTTTTCATTTACCTGTAGATCAACCATAGTTCGTTCCGTGATGTTGTACTTGACTAGCTGATTATGTTACCTCCCATAAATCGCCACTGCATTAGCTCACCTTGTAAACGTAATTCGTTGACTGATCATGATGGGTACACACATTCGGAAGCCGGATTGTTAAACAATATAATGTTGATTGATTAACGGCCAAATTTGCGATTCAAATTCGCGATTGCGATCGCCAATTTGGCATCTCACGCACGCCTAATGAATGAACGGGGGCTGCCGAAAAATCAGTGGACCAACTTGAGCAGATTAGTTTTTGGGGGATTGTGCAACCTGCCGGCTGGCCAAAACACGCAACGTGCCCCGGCCCGATAATCTGGGATTTTCATTAGTTATCTCTCTCAGGAGCTGCTGGAGCAATTGAACCCAGCCGGCCGTTCGATATTTCGGCCATTTGCTGACCCATTTGCAGAGTGCACGCGAGGAATGGATGAGCGGCTGACTCTTCACTTCGGCGGCGGCAACGGCGGCGGTGGCGGCGTCAAGTGTTTGGCTTTTGTGGCTTTTGGCTTGTCGATTGTGTGTGGAAGCGGCGGCATTCGCAAACAGCTAACACAACATTGTTGTGGCCAAAAGCCAACTGGTCATTCGAGTGGCGCTTAGGCGCTTTTTGGCTTGCTTTCTGTGTCAATTGTTTTCGCCTCTCGACTTGCCCCGCGGGCGTAGCAGGGAACGCGCTCGGGAATGAGTATGGGAATGGGTATGGGGTCTGGGATCGGGTCTGTAACTGGTAACTGATGACTGGCGACTGGAATCTGGGCAAATGAGACAATTTAAATGCAAACAGACGACGGGCGAAAAATCAGCAAACTCAATTAACAGTTCAACAGCAATTGGCCGCCTAATAGTATCACGCTTTTGCTATTTTCATTCTAATACACTGAGGGAAAAATGTATTTAGGAAGATGCGAGATACAAATTTAAATTCAAAATGATTTATAAATAAAATGCTAACTATGAATACTAAGGAAATAATAACTAAGAAGTTATTAAGGCTTTCATAAATTGGTTTTGTAATTTTCCAATAATACTGGGCCGCCCTCTTGCTGTCTTGTAACAATAAAGAACTTGTAAAAATATGTTAAATTAATTCAAGTTAATAGATTAACAAGCATTCGCCTTAACTCCACATTTTTTCTTTAATAGGTCAAATTAATTTTAATGAATCTTCCGATAGGAAAAATGTTAAACATCAAACTAACATCCAACTGAACTTTTTCCTGTGCAGCAATTGACCGCCTAACTGAATCACGCTTTTGCTATTTTCAGACCGCCAATAAAACAGCAGGTTCAGTGAGTTCCATCATTAATTACCGCACTGACTGGCGGATGTAGTAAGTTATCTCTGGTACCTTTGCTCCCGCCTCATGAATGGGATTGGAATGGGAATGGAACGGGATGGGAGCCGATGATCGCCGGCTGAGTGATTCAGATGCGGCGCATCTGCTATTTATAAACATGAGTCCAGCACTCGACGTACTATGTGTATCCAGTTATTTTTCGTTATCTAAAGTGCAGACAGCATTCTCAAATCGAAGTAATTGCGCATGACCAACAGGTTGCTCTCCTAATACTTCCGCCGGGCCCAGAGCTTGCCATCAATTTTCGCGGTTTCTCCTCTACAGTCGCCTGCGGATCTTCTGGGCCCGGGTGAATCTCTGAATCAGATGCGGAACTCGAGGACGGCGGATGGCAGGTGATGGCTACATGGAGCAGGGGGAACCAACCAGAGAGGCAACATTTTTGCTACTAAGGCTAGTGGCTATTTTTAGCCTGAGTTGTATTTATTAAAATGGCAAATTATGTTGCCTGACCAGGATTATGCAGTAAGAAAAATGTGGGTCTAAAAATTCATTAATAGAAGTCGCTTTTTTGGTAGAAGGAATCCTATAAACTGCCTTATTCTGACATAATTAATATAAAATGTATTGAAAGCTTAAGATTTTCCGTTTATAAAATTGTTATGAAAATAATCATACATTTAAAACAATGATGCTACCATCATTAAAAAAATATTGCAATAACTGGCTGTGTATTAAAAAGGAAATTTTATGGCTGATTGTTAATTAAAATGACAAAAAAGCATGTATGCAAATGATGCTTCTAGAAATATATGTTCTTAGAGATTTAGGGTCAACTTATGCTAACTAACTAGGGTTTAATAGGGGTCAAAAGGCTTAATAAATCAACAATCTTCCTACTATGAATATCATGTTTTTTTTGTAGAAATTTAACTTTATCAGGGAGAGATTTTTTTGGAATTGACATCTACCTAAATAACATTTTATTTAGGTCTCAAGTTCGTTAATGGTTAAAAGTCCTCTCCTATAATAATTTTTAAAATAATTTCCATTAATTTTAAACAGATTTTCCAGTGCACTTCCCTCTTGGCAAGAGTCTTCCTGCATCTGTTTACTTTTGCCACATTTTTTAATGCGCTTTTGATCGCCCCTCGCTGCTGGCAACTCTGGCTCCAATCCGATGGCTTATTACATCATATTGGGATCGGGATGGCCATGGCCATGGCCCTGTCCTCCACTCCACTCCACTGCGAGCCATTTTGTTCTGTGTTCTGGCCAAACTCTGATGCAATTCGCGAAACTTGTCTTACCGGCTCAGTTGCCATTCCATTGCACGATATGCATTCGATACGCGAGCGCCACAATTGAAAGCCTCAGTGTCAATGTCACCAAGTCCACTTCCTAGACCAGAACCGGAGGCGGAGAACTGAGAACTGAACGACCAGGTTACAGGTTCCCTCTCGGGTTTGGGGGCTTGGATTTTGCGTGTTTGTAACTTAAGCGGCTGTGTCATTTAGTTGTTGATAAGATGTTTCGTTGTTGCTGCACATAAATTAGAAACATCTCGCGGCGTATCTGATAACCAAGGAGCTGGGATCCGGCGAATTGGGGAAATGCGCGGTGTCTCTCGGATCCCGTCGAGAGCTGCTAGCTGCAAGCTGATAGCTGAGAACCGCTGACAGCAACAAGCTGCAAATTTGTTGCCATTCGCAGCCATTTTGATATACGGTCTCTATTTCCTGTTTGCGCTGATGAGCCAGTCCGCTTTATGGCCAGAATAACCTTTCTCCCAACGCGAACTCTCCTCCCAATTTCCCCAAACGAATCATCGAATGTGTGCTCGGAATCGGAATCGCAGGGAAAATGCAATTGTGGGAAGCTGGCGACGACGGGAACTTTATGCATATGATTCAAATGACCCAAATTGCAGCGCAAACAGCTGCGCCGATGGGCGAGAAGCTGTAAAGATGGACATGTGGCCACTCTCACCAAAGGTTATAGCCAACTCTGGGATCAATTGTACTCAAGACCTGAGAGAAAATTTATTTTCGTCGTTAAAAAGTTATATTTCTGACCCAGTTTCGAGTAAATATTTGAATACAAAAGGAATTTGGGGAAATATCGTAAAAATTATGGGTAAAACCTTTCCTAACGAGGTGTTTATATTTATTTGTTTAGATTAATTTAATATATGTGTGGGAATTCCACTTCAAAGAATGTAAATTAGAAGTAATACCTTAAAAGAAAGTGATAAAAATTAATTTATTGACCATAAAAATAACGAAACTCAGCTGCCTTTGATTTGGCAGCAATATAGAGTAGAAAAAAGTAAAACTTGTTAGTTAAGATTCTTAGATTTTATGGAGTAGAGCTTGTGTTTAAAAGAAATACGTTTGTAAGTCTTTAATTTTATAGCTAGTGACCGCACTTCTTAATCCTTGCTCGATCGATAGCAACATCTATCGGGCTGCCTTTCTTATCGATTACATGTGCCAGCTTTTTAGTGCTTTCCTCATATTTAAAATAATATTAACACTGTTTATAGATTAAATAATAGTTAAGGTATTTCCTGATCGGTGTAATCTCTTGGCTTAACCTGTGCCACCTTGTTGTTGTTTGAATTTGGCAAACAAAAACCACAGGAACGGGGCGGCGACGGCGACGGCAACCTGTTTGCCGATGAGTTTAGCACATGGCCCAAAGAGAGAAGCGGCCAAGTTCGAGTCGGAGTCGGAGTCAGAGTCACAGCCTTTGGTTTAGCCTCAATAAAAATGCAGTAAATTCCTAGAACAAATGATTAATAAAAACGAACTAACGAAACGCAGTGGGATCTGGGGGCTGCACCCACTGGAATGCTGTGAAAAAAGCGCGTATAAATTTGGAATTTCCCGCGGCAACACTTGTTGTTCTTGTTGCTGCTGCTGTTGTTGCTGTCGCTGCTGCAGCAATGGATGTTGCAGTTGCTGTTTGAGTGCAGTGAGAGTCGCTTGTTTGTTCCCGCCTTGTGTTTGTTGGAGAAATCGATTAGAACCAACAACAAACGATGGCGATTGTTGCCGGGTTCTTGTAGTTTTTTAGTTAGAAGCTTGCAGCAAGGAGTTGCTGCCAAGTTGTTGCAAGTGCAGAATCTGCCAAGTCACTGGCGGACTTTGATGCGTAAAGGTGTCAATTTTAGCACGCAGCTGCCAATTCAGAGGATCGCATCGCATCGCATCGCCAACCTCACCCCCTCCTAATTAGCAGACTCCGGCCAGGTATTCTTCGCTTCCTCCTCCTGCTGGCGAAGGGGAGTTCCTTCTTCTGGCCACTTTATGTGCAATGTTTGCACATCAATCAAGTGAAATCAAATGGCAAATTTTGGCATTGATTGAAAGCATCGCTTGGGGGCCATCTCCTAGCAATCTTCAGCAATCTTTGCGACGTCAGCACTTAATTGCATGCTTGGCTCAAGGAGAAGGAGATGCTGGCGAAGGAGCTGGGGCGTGTGCCTCTTAATTCGGATGTTATGCAAATTGCACGGCCAACGAGCTGTAATAAACATTATGCGGCATTTGGTTTATTATTTCAAATTAATTGTGCGGCCAAAAACAGGTTCTTCGGTTTTCGCCAGTTTCGTTAATTTGAATAATAATAACTGCGCACTTGCCAAAGAATCATCATTATCGGCCCCCCGAAAAATATTATAGGAAAGGGCGTGGCACCATTACTGATCACTGATCAATCACCTTTCACCAATTGCCTTTCGCAGCCCATTAGAATAAGAATGAAGGCTTTGCCGCAAAAACTAATGAACGAAAGTGAAGTGAAAGTCATTTGCATATGCAGAGCCAAAACTTCAAACCAAATACAGAAAACCGAAACTCATGCGGGATGGATTCGGTTTTGATAGCCCGAGCTCGTAAACAGAACTACCTCGGCCATTCCACGTTTTAGTGCAGCGAAAGTGAAGACGGTTGGCAAAAAATAAATGCAGTGCCAAAAATAGTGGCAAAACCTATAACTCTCCGATTCTAAAATTAAATTTAACAAGAGCGACAGCTTACAAGAGTGCGAAACAGAAAGTAAATCGTAAATCGGAGAAAGTTCCACGCGCTGACCGCCATCTCTCATTTGTTTATGCCGTAACCCTAGACGCGCTCCATTAATCATTTATCAGAACATCGCCTTAATGACAAGCTGGGCCCAGGTCGAGATGAGAGCTTTGTTTAAACTCCGGGCCCCAAAAAGCTGATGCTGCCGCCGCTGCTGCGCCCATTGCGTGAGAAGAGATCTGGGGATCGGAGTGGGATCTCTTCCCTGTAGCCAGCCAGCTGGGGGTACAATGAACCCTTCCCGGCCAAAGAGACAAAAATACGAGTAACCAGTAAGGCAAGACAATAGAGCAGAAGAAACGACCAAGAAGAATGGCTGAAATGGCAAAAGAATCTTTTATATGAGCACACGGAGAGAAATAGTTACTATGCTATTGTTACTTGAATTTTAAATAATAAATGTACAACACTTAATACTATTTAATACTACATAAGTATATAAATAATACTTATCTGCGCCAAGAGTTAGGAAAACCACTAACGCGACAATCAAAACAGCACTAAGTTCCAGCTAATGCGATATGTTATCAAAATTTCGATTAAGTTCGTATACAAACGATACCCAAAAATACAAACTTTCAATTATATTCGATTTATCATAGTAAGGCTTAACCTGATCTGTAAGCTTATGGGATATATAATTATAATTAAATACCTTAATATAAACTAAACATATTTAACCTACAACTCTTTGGATTTTCTTGCTGTGCAAAAAACCTTGAACCCGTGTCGCCATGCCATGCCATGCCGCTTCTTTCGGTCAGGTAGCCTCGTGTTTATTACTGTTATAAAGCTTTGAAGCACCGAAAACAAAAAAGTGAGTGAATGAAAGTAATGCTGCGCCATTTTGTTTAATCATTTGTTTTTACTTTCTAAATTGGCATTTGCTATACATGCATGCTCTCGAATGCGCTAAAATTCCAGCCACTCTTTGGCTGAACTCTCCTGACCTTCTCGCGGGGCCAAGAAGCCAAGAAACCTTAGCATGCCACTGCCTGCCACTTCCACTTCCACATCCACTTCCACCTCGGCTCGTGCCCGTATCAATGAGGTGAATCACACTTTCTCCATGGCCAGCAAGAGAAGCCTCAGCAGCAGCAGCAGCAGCATTACCCGCCTGGTTTGCATAAATTATGTCGCATTCAGAACATTGGAGCGGCAATAATCAAGATAAATGTCGGACACTTTGGTTCTCCAAGGTGCGTTGCAAAAAGATACGAGGCGAAAAAAAAAGCACCAGAGAGCACCCAGAACCTTTTCGGATTCCGATTACGGCCCCGATCGACCTGATGATGACTAATGGTACGACTTGGTGTGGCTGCCACACTCGGGCTTAGTCAGTGGGTTTTTTCACGCCATTCTAGGGTTACTTTAGTGGCTTTTTCTCTGTCATGGTGATCAGTGGGATTTCACGGGAATCACTGCTCCAGTAAAAGAGAGAGAGATAAAGAGGGAAAATGATTTTTATTCGGGTTTATCAGATGGGTCATCATTAGCACAACTGGATCACAAAACTTAGGCATTTGGCTAAATATGTTTTTATAATTTTAAAAATATTAGTTATATTATTTCTTGTTTAATTTAAGGTAAATAAAGACCTCTTTAGAGGAAAAATAATTTTTAATTTGTCTTTAGACTTGACTGATGGCTTGCAGTAAGCAAAACCTTATCAAATATCTTTAACTCTAGTGTTGTAGAATCTTATAATTTATCAGAAATATAATCCCAAGCTTTCTCTGTAACGGGAATAGAGTTTAGCCTAAAATAAAGATTTCTTATAAAACATTTTCAACTTATTTTGTAAGCCCTCCTCCTTGCTTGATTGTTATTATTTAAGTTATACCAGCACATGCCTTAAATGAATAGGTTTCTTAAAGTATTCTCTAAATAAATCATCCCAAAAAGCTTTAAAAAAAATTTCCAAGCTAAGCCTAGAAAAATTCGCCACTTGTGGCATTATAAATTTCGCGGGATCTGCTTATCTCAATCTTAGCTCACAGCTCTAAATTATCATAATATTCTTGATGGCCATTCTTCTTGTCCATTCCCGAGAACACGAAATAAATCTCAGGTAAAACTTTCATTTTAATTAGCCGTCTGGCCTGGGCCTGTGCCGGGGAGTGACTCGGCATCTGTTTATTTATAGAACCTGGCCAGTGCCCGGCTATCTGCACATCATTTAGCCGCCGTTTTGTGTCACTTAGGCAGTGGGCAACTCATAAACCAACTCCCATATGTGGCGGGAGACCCAGCCAGTATCTGTATCTGGCGCGTGTATCTGGGCATCCGTATCTGAGGCGGCGGCATTGTGCTAGGTTAGCTCCATTAGGTTGCCCATATCCCGATGCCAGCCCTATGCCGTTCCCGATCCCAATCCCGATCCCGAGAGGGACTCTGACCAAAGCCAAGTCTCGAGGCCATGGCTTTGTCGTGCTCATGTCGCGCAGCAGTTTTCGTTTTCAATGCTGCCTTTGGCCCTAAAGGCGGCCAACAACTCCCAGGATGGCTGGTCAAGAAGGGGCTTGGGTGGTGGGAATGGGTATGGGAGTGGGAACTGCAGATTGGGTTGGGGATGGGGATGGGGAAGGTCCAGGCCAGGGGCAGCCACTATGCTTGGCATGCATTCAACACACGATACTTGGCATTCCAGGCAGTTGCTGTTGCCAGTTGCCAGTTGCCTGCGTGAGTTTGTGTCCAAAGTCTTTTGTTGTGCCATCTTCAGTCGGCCGGCTATCGATCGGCATGATCGTCATCATGGCTGGCTGCCTGGCGAAACACTAGGAAAAAGTATATTTTTGTATAAGTGTAATAATATTTTATATAAGTTGGGACTTAAGTAATTAACTTAAATATTTATCATGATTAATCTTACTTCCTGAAGTTTTATTTATTTTTAGGCTCTCCCCTTAATATTTATTACCTCAAACAGCTCTTCTTTGAGTGTATCTCGCTGGCTAGCTGGCCAATGCTTGGCATGCTATTTTTATTACATTATTCTGCAAAATAGTAACAACACAGATACACACACACACCAAGCTTTGCTAGAGAGGGATCGGGGGAAATATGGTCATGTTGTCAACGCTTTTTGCATTGTTTTTCATGCGCAGTCCATTACATGATTTTATTATGTTCCTGGCATTCGCAGCGTCATGTAGAAAATGTGGACCCCAATGCAGCAGCAACAGCAGCAGCAGCCACTGCAACAGCAGTAAGTTTGCTGCAAGCTGAGCTTTTGTTTTAGTTGCAGCCACTTTTTGCCTGCAACACGCACGCTCTAATGAGCAAAAATCATTTAAGACGCGGCTATTTTTAGTTTGGCATCTTCTATATATAGCGCCCTGCCAGCCTGCCAATGTGGTTTTATGGGGCTCCCAACTGGTTACACGGCTCTGGGTGGATTTGTGGTAATGCGATCGAATGCCTCCAGGAATTTGCCAATTCCATTTGCATTCAATGCTTTTAGTGGCTGCCAATTTGTCTTTATTTAACAGATAGATTGGGGTCTTAACTGAGGGGGGAATTTGTCTTTTCTTACATTTTAATTAATTTTAGTAAGTATTTTTATTGACTTTTTTGAAAGCAGAGTTTTTAAGAATAAATTAGTAAGAGTAGAGAGAGGCTTAAGCCTTGAAGAAAAATAAATAAAAACTATGTGCTCAATATAAATATTTCTCACTTAGTTTATTAGTGCTTTTCTTAAGCACTTTAATCAAAATAAATATTATAACATGTATTAGTCTATAAAAGTTATAGTTAACATGAATTATTGTACTTATAAAGTCCCATAAATCATATTCTTATGTAAGAACAGAATGCAATTGATGTTAAATATAAATCTTCATAAGCTCCAACAGTAAAAAGAATCTTTTAAGATAGTTTTTAGCTTTATTTTAATGTTAGACAAAAAAATAAATTTAATTTAATTTACTCTCTATTGAAATGAACTACCACGCAGCACTCTTGGCCAAAAGTAACACCAACTTTGGCGGGTTTTCAAGAGTTAGGTGGAGAAAGAAGTAAGCCTATCGGTCAAGTACCTAAGCCGGCGTCTGCTTTGGCTAATTGCGCGTGCGCAGCCAACGGAAGCCGCCAAGTTCGTTCCAGCAGCAACATCTACTGCTAGCCAGCAGCAGCAGCAACATCTGAAGCAACATCTGAGGCAGCAGCAGCAACAGCAGCAGCAACATCGTGCTTAAGCAGCTGTGGCGGACATTCTGGCCATGCTAATTAAACGGAATTGGGCAGGGCTCAAGTGGAGTGTGGTGACGTGTGCTGGACTGAACCGCAGAACGGTTCTTAAATCCTAAATCGGTGGCGGCAGAAGAAGCGGCAGAAGCGGCAACATGTTAATTTCAAGTTTGCCGGCAAATTTCGTGGAAGAGTCGGTGTTTGGGAGCAGAAGGGATGTGCAGAGAGAAAAAAAATAGAATAATAACAAATATATAAATATATATATGATATATAATACCAGTTAGATAATTTTAGACTTAATAATTAATATTTTTAAATTTATTCAAACGATATAATTAATATTATCTCAATAAGCAAAGGGAGCTAGAGGCTTGTGGCAATAGTTTGCAATTTTTAACACCAATATCCAAAGGTTTTCCATCAATATATTTAATATATTTCTTAGCAAAACTCCAATAATAATATTATCTTAGGTAATTTCATCTTCCTATATATTTTATCTCTGTGTATGCGTTATAGTATGAATTACAACTGATGCGCAAAATTGAAGCCGGCGAACGGGCAACGGACGAATGAGCAAACAAAAGGAACCGTTTGGTTCCTTAACCCCTCGGGACCCCGGAAAGCCCCCCCGCGAACACTCTCCAATGCAAAGATTGCAAGTGTCGTTGCACTTTCGGGGCCCTGAACTTGGATTTTCGGCTGCATATCTAGATGGGGACTGGCAGATGGGACCACGGCGATAAGCTAATGACGGCACTCGGTTAGTCAGCCAGCCGCAGAGCCGGCCGGCCGTCCACTTGGCGAGTGTGTGCTAAAAAGAAGAATCACAATCCGGAGATCCCGAGCCCTTCTCTGCTCCAAAATCGGAGCGAAGAGGCTTCTGATGAATTGCCATCGGAGCTGCAAATTACGGTTATGCATACGGACGAGGAGTGCCTGTGGGGTGAGTGCCATCGGCAAATACCAGGCGATAAATTGAAATCCAAAGCCGCAGCGCAAACACATCTCGGTCCGGGGTACAGACTATGCTACATACTATCCAGGGCATGGACTCCATCTCCATCTCCACCTCCAGCTGCCCCGCTTGGAAGCTGGAAGTTGGCAAGAAAGTGCTTTCTGCCTTAATGCAGTGCAGTGCTAAATGCTTTTACCAAGGATTTGCAGCTCAAATCCAAGCGGGTTTCAGTCTCCCCGGTCTCCCGGTCTCCGGTCGCGGTATTCACTCAACAACACTTGAGAAAATATTTACCAAGAAATGTGGGTTGTTTGGGAAATATATATATCAAGTATTTATTGGTTGAATATTTTTCTCATTCTTAGGAAAGTAATTATTAAGGGCAGCTTTCAAATGGAGGAGTTTCTGGATAGAGTATTTTATTAATTGTTGTATGGTTTTAACTAGGATTTTTTTAGAATCACATCACAATAAATTAATTGAGTTATTTTGCACATATTTTCCTGTATCCAGTAGTCTAGTTTACACCAATTAGTTTGTTTGCCTTGAGCTCCTTTTTGAAACAAGTTTTTTTTCGGTGGCTTTTCCTGAGTGCAGAACCAGACGGAGGCACAGATATATCCAGCCAGAGCCGAGAGCCAACAATGTCGTGAAAAACGAGGCGGACAACAGCAAGAACAACAGCTCAGCGACAGCAGAGGAAAAACAGGAGGGAAACGGGAAAAGCGGCAGGAAAAACTCCAGCTCCGACTTAGACTCAGACTCTCGCGCGGCATTGAAATTGATGATGTGCTGCCTCCACTGGCGCTACTGTAGTTTTTATGGCTTTCACTTTTTGCGCTATATGTTGCGACTGGCTAGACAAGCAAAAACTTCCCTTTTCTCCCAGGCCCAGACCCCACACCCACTTCTAGACCCACACCCACACCCACACCCGTTCCGGAATATTTGGGGTAGCAAGGCGCCAGAGCGTGCTCGTGTCGGAGATTCCTTCGGCTGTCTGGGTTGTCTGTCCTGTTTGTGTAGCTGCTGGTTGCACTTGATCCCCCAAAGTGAAATTAGGAAAAATTTCAATTAAAAAGCATTTAAGTAATCCACAGTTAATGCCAGGACTGCAGAGAAGCTTTCACCCTGCCAGCAGCAGCAGGGAGGACAAGGGGATGTCCCGACTGGGGTGGAGTAGTGCATCCTCTGCCATTCATTCGGTTGGACTTCTAGAGCTTCGCTCTTTACCAGGTCATTGCAATTTTCCGAGAATTCGCTAATGAAGCGAGCGTTTTACTTTTTCGGTGGCTGTGTTTTGTGAGGATGGAACTGTGCTGACAGCTCTCGTGCTGGAAAGTTAATTGAATTGTAAATTGGACGCTGACAGTTAGCCAATGCTAATTGAGGGGCATCGCCATCCGCCATCCCATGCCATTTCCCTCGAGCGCTGCTATAAGCATGCTATCTGCAAGCAATCTGCAAATGATTGTCATTAATTTGCATCTATTAGGGATTGGATTAATCAGCGTGGAGATACTGCATAAATATCTACGGTGATGACTTTAAGTGGATCTGATTTGGCGATTTGGCATGCGAAATCAAAAGCGACACTCTCTCTCCCTTATTTTTGGCAAATTATTCCATTAGCACAATATATGTTGAAGAGCTTTCAGAATAAGGGGAATCCCGCTAAAAAGAAAACATTTATAAGTATCCGTATTTAAAGATAGTATATTTTTGTAAAAGACTGGGAAAGTTCACAAGAGCCTTAATATTTTATATATCGGAAAAGGTATTCGATAAAATTGTATCGAAAATGGAACTCTGTCATATTGCCAATGATGCCAGTGCGTTAAAACCACATGAATGATGCCAGATGTATTTGTATGTATTTTTAGGACACTTTATAATATAGTTATGATACCAGGAAGTGGAGAGCCTTGTACCTGTCAAAATGGAACCACACATCATAAATCAATTTTAATTAACTTTTGCGAACACTCCATTTTGTACGAATTAATGACTGAGCCCGGAGTTCCTGCGCGATTTGTACATTTTGTGCGTAACCTTTAAGCAAGCATATCAAATATTTTCTAACGCTATTTTCCATAACCCGCGGCCAGTAAACAGCCAGATAGACATCGGTGGCTCCGTTCCGCCTGTTTTTCAGTTCCCGTTCCCGTTGCTATTCCTGGCTCCTTCCTGCCCTTCTGCTCTGCCCGCGGGGCAATTGAAACCTCCGCCTGGCAAAATTGAAATCCCAGCATAAGTGAGTTCCCTCGCGCGAGAATGAAAATTGGCCTGGACAGAGGGGGCGGAGCGGAGGCAGTGCATCTGGCGGGGCAGGTTAAAATGCAAACACAAACATATCATGGGCCGACAAGTGCAGCGAGCACACACATCGAGGCAGTCGCATTAGAAATGCAACAAATCACTGGGAACTCGGCTGCGGACTGGGGGCAGCTGCTGGCAGTGGAGGCAGTGGTTTCCACTGCAACCAGAACCACGGACAAAACCAGACATACGAGTACGCACTTTGGGTGCAACCAACAACGAACAGCCAACAAGCAACAGCCAACAATTGCGACCGTCTGCTTCGAGTTGCCGGCAGCGCTTTTAATACTCTTTTTCGGGGTTATAGATCTTATGGCATATTTTTGATATTTTTTAAATATAAATAATAACCATAGTAATCTTAGAGATAAGACCACAAAGATATATATATTATATTTAAGGGAAGTTAAAATAACAAACTCAATAAATAATGAAAGTTATTAAAATATAGCGACTTCCCTTATAAAATCTTTATAAATTTGCCTAAAATTTAAACAGGGAAACAGAATTGAATTTAAAAAATTCATTTGATGAAAATAACATTATTTTCCATTAAGCGATAATAAAAAGATTGAGGTCTTAGATTTAAGATTTAAATGAAATTAATAATATATTGGAATATTTATAATAATTAACCGAAAGGGTATCCCAACTTCCTTAGACCCAAGCTCCCCCCATTTTTGCTCGTTTTTCTTGGATCTTTCCATCTTTCTGCGTTGCTTTCCTTCCTGCAATAAGTCAGCGGGCAGCGAACAAAGCCACGCTACAAATTGTATCTAGTTACAATTTGCAAACTACAAACAGACTGCGGCGAGGAGGTGTGTGTGGAGTGTGTGTGCTGTGCGCTGCTGTGCGTGTTGAAGCGCAGTTTTTATTTGCACAGGCCACTATACTTTGTAGCCCGGCTGCAGATGGTCTGGTTCTCGTTATAAATATCAGCATTTTCTCTATCAGCAGCCGCCGGAGAGGTAGCAGCAGCGGCAGCAGCTTCCTGGGCAGCACTTCTTCGGATGAGCATGCTCCAGAGTCCCAACTACTACCCGACACCCGACTCCACAGTTGCTACTTGGAACTGGTGGCCATGGCCAGGGACACGTTCCTGACAAACAGCCAGCAAATTGCTTTGGCAGTTGGTTAAGACCAGGTACCAGCTATTCCCCAAACAGCCTTGCCAAATTGGCCGCTGACGGACTGAGTGAGTGGTGACTGGGGATCCAGGTATCCGGGTATCCAGGGGGTATCCAGAGGGTATCCCGAGGATGCTGCAAATCTAATGCGCTTGTTAACGCCAATTGGCCGAGCTGTGCTGGCCCGCTGGCAATTTGGCCAACGGTAGCGTTTAATGTCCAATTCGTTTCGCCTGCTCCGAGTGGAAAATCAACTTGTCGCCAGCTCTAGAGCCATCGCCATCGCCATCATCATCTCCATCGCCGGCGAAATTTCAATTAAAGTCCTCCGCTCAACTTGGGCATAAGTCAGGCGGAGTTTGCCTTCACATTCGGAGTCGGAGTCAGAGTCGGCAGAATTAAAGCCAAGCCAAAAATCCACCTAACAAAAGCTGTCAAAGGCAGCGCACAGCGAGACGCACTTAAGCGGACTGCGAACTACAGACAGATCCTAGCCAGCCCCCAAAATTGTTAATGGGACCTGCCCGACATCGCCGGCCCGACTCATCTGCCTCCTCCGAGCCAAACCAACTAAAGTGAAGTCAAGTGTGTGAGCTTGCACTGCGGAAAACCTTAAGATTTTATTAGCTAGAAACATATTTAAAAATGCCATTGAAAAATAAATAAAAATTTAAATAATTTACATTATAATGAAATACAGTAAGAATGGATTAGGTGTTTCTTATTATTAGCTCTTAGAAAATGTAAAGCTCTTCCTAATTTCATGTTTAGGCTGTAAACCATAAGTATATTTTATTTTCATTGCCATTCAAGTTTAGATACTTATTTAATGAGTTATTTGAAGAAGATCTGCTCGGTGTTATCTATGAGCTAATGGACCTCAAGGTGTAACTACAGCATAAGTCTATGCCTGAGTCTTAAAAATCCATAACTACCACTTAGAAACTAATATATCCATAGTTACATGAAGGTTTCTTTTTAAATACAAATAAAAATATATTTATAAATTTACCAAGTTTCTTTTTAAGTATTTACCATACAACTTTAATTTTTTCCTGTGCCGCTTCCACCTTATTTGGCTTTCGAGGCGCGTCAGACTGTGAACATGAAAAGCCAAAAATTTAAGCGTTAAATGTAAGTTGCTCAGACAAACGCAGACACACGCACGTTTTATGTGGATGCAGTTCGGGAATATTATATATATATAAATATATATACGGGTATATAGATAAGGAGGCGACTGGCAGATATGGAATGGCCCAAAATGAAGCAGTTGAAAAATTGCCGCCAGTCATTTGGCGCGAAATTCAATTCCCTGACTGCGATGACATGAAAATCGCTGGCACTGCCTCCTGGTGCTCCTCCAACTCCACCTTCTCCTTCTGTGATGCTCCACTGCGATTGCAGCCTTGATGATGATGTTCCCGGGCTGCTATCGAAACCGTTTTTGGCCAGGCTGAAATATGAATGAAGGAGGTTATATTGGCCCTTTCCTGGTCTTCCGCGACAGAGCTGTCAATATCTCCTATTTTCTGACAGATGTTTCGTTTTTTAGGGATTCAGTAGGTACTCTTAAAAAATTCTCTCTGCAAATTAATCTCTGAAATAAGGAAATTTTGCTACCTTGAAGCCGAAGCTTACATACCCTTGCAGTTTGCTAACTTAGAAAAGGCATATCTAACTTCTTTTGTGCTTCTCTGCTTATAAAAATAAAGAGCCAGCACTGATTTCCATTGCGTAGATATGTACGGCACCCACGGCGTATGCGCAATCCGCGTTGGCCCTGTGCGTGTAGTGGAAACGTGACTGTCGCCCGACGCGTCAGTTTCTGGGGGGACGGGGAATGGGCACTGGGCTTGGTACTGGTACTGGCCCTGGGTACGAGGGGGAGTGGTGGAGCTCAGCTGGCTGGCCCCTTGTCCTGGGCCCTTTGGCAAATATTTATGCTTTACATTTCGTTCGGCACATTGTTTGAATTTATTTGCAGCCTTTGTCGATGTGTTGTTGCGATTTTGTTTGCGAGTGCGATGATTATTGTTGCTGCGACTGATGGAGAGTGTGTGTGCGAGTGTGCGGCTGAGTGTGTGCTGCTGTGTCCCTGCTGCTTTTCGGTGTTTGCGGGTGAATCCGGCCAGACGTGCTCATACATCGCCTCGCCTTTGCCGGATTGGGATTGGGATTGAGAATGAACAGAGAGCGAGAGAGCGTTCACTCCTGGTCGGGGATCGTGGTTTGGGCGAGCAATTTGCCACAGACGACAGAGTGACCTCTTTTATTTATTGTTTCTATTTCCCAAAGCCATTCGCCAAACGCCTGACTGGAGGCTGGCTTTAATGTGGAAATAATCTGGATGGACAGGCCTCTCGTTCTCACACTTCATTATCGAAATTGATTTAAGGCCTGCTTTAATTCTTAAAGTGCTCTATAAATTTTAGTATTTTAATAATATTTTTGTTACTTATTAAGTGAGTTGAGTGTAATTTATGGTCCTTAGATTTAATAGGCTTTTAATAATTTAGGTAGAAATAACTTCAATTTATTATGAAGTCATTTATCAAAATTATGGAGGCTTTAAATTATGTTTTACTTTGTATCCTTTTCATTTATATTATATGAAGGATTAAATGATGTTTTATTTTATATTTTTTTTATTATTATAAATTCAGTAAAATTTATTGACTTAAATATATAAAATCCCCACAATGGTTTTCCTTTTAAAATACGTATTTCAAAACATTTGCGTTCAAGAGTCTCTCAATGATTAAGTGTACCTAATTGGAACATAATTATTGTATTTTTCGTAGATCATTGTCACTAATTGCCATTACATAGCCTGGGATGATGCGTAAAAAGTATTTTAGTTAATATTTAAGCAACGCCTGTTAGAGATGATGATGATTGAAAACAGAATTCCGAATCATTCACAAAAGTTTGCTGTCATCTTTGGCTGGGATTAACCACATGGATTTTTGAATAAATTTAATAAAAGAGGATTTCAGTTGCAATGTTGTTGTTTGTATTTATTTTATGTAGTATTTGCGAAATATATTATGCAATCTTCTCAGAACTTGATTTAACCCTGGAGAAACCCTGCAGAGCATCTGCCGACTGGCATTGAATTTGTGATTGAAATTATTCGGCGAATGCGAATTCGAATACGAATCGGAATCCGTTCTGTTTGCTCTATGACAGCTCTGTTGCTATAATCATCTTTTTCGCTCTTTTTGCGAAACTGTCAACTTCTATCTGCACACATATTTGTCGAGTCCACAGAGCCCACCGTTGACTTTAACGAGACAATCTCATTGTAAATTATATTTACACGGCTCAGACGCTGATACGGGTGGCATCGTTAGCAGTGAAATATTAATGCAAATTTAATTAACTGTGCAGGATTGATTAAGGTTCGAGTTCAACAATTGTTTAATGGGAGAAATGTATTTAAAACAAACACACATTGCACGGAAAGGAAAGTTAAGGAAGTTACGAATTAATTAAGAAAGGCGTTGGGATGAATAATAAGGAAAGGTGTGTAATTTTTCCTTAATACAGATGAATAATATAGAAATAATACTTATATAATCTCTAAAAATTTTTAATTATGTAAGAAAAGAGTATATTTCCTTATTTAAAGATGATCTATTGTCTGCTTTTCAACAACACTTGCCAAGAATATTTATAAAATAAACAGAAAACCAATTATACACATTTCTATAATTGTTTCTAAGAGAATAATCAATAAGAGAGAGCTAAAACTACGTCTTTGCCGGCCTTGAGAACTCTTTCTTGGCATGCATAATGCAAATATAGCTTTGCCGCCAATTATTAATGCCAATTTAAGAGTCGAACACGAATTTGTCTTAAATTTAAATAGACAATTGTTGGCTGGCCTTTGACAAATGTTTGCATAAAATTAAAATTCATGCGACTGCAGCAGCGCAGCGGCTTTTGGCCAAAAATAAGACAATGAATTGGCTAAATAACTTCTAATTGTTAGGCAAATAGCCAAAGCCAAGTCGCCGCAGGGGCGCACACAGGTGCCAAGTATTGGGGAGAAAAAAGCACCGAAATGTGTTAAATTGTCTAACAATAAGCTGAATGTTTGAACAAAAAAATAACTGCGTCGAAATCGAAAGGGGACAAAAATTTACAGCGAGACACGCGACGATCATCAATCACGGGGGAAACAAAGCCCACTTTTTACCGTTACCAAGCTCGATTCGATTTCTTTTCGATTTAAAATTCACTCTCCAAATAATATTTATTGGGTCCCCAAACTTGACCCTGAAAGCCACCCACAAAAGGTGCCGCGGCGCCTGTCACAGCGAGATATGTTGCAATTTGCATTTGACCCCCAGTCGGTGGTAATAATTACACTGCTCTTTTTTCGGGCCTTTTTCAACTGAATCGTGCCGAAACGCGTTTTTATTAATTTCGCTTTGCTTTTATTTATTTATTTTTATTTTTTGCCAGCTCTTTCCGCTGATGGCCATTATCTGTGGGCCTGCATCTGCGAGCCAACGAGCCGTGTAAAAAGCGTGAGAATATTATTAAAGATTATCAAATGGAGACCAACAAATAATTCTACCCGTCGTTCTCTGTTTATTCGTTTATTCTGGCGATTTCCGCAGTTTTAGCTCTGATTGCTCCACTTGTCATCCCTGCTTCACCCCAGTATCTATATCTATATCCCACACCCACTTGGCCAAACAATGGCCAGAACTCATTGCTGGCCAAGAGGAATTGGGCAAACTACTTGCCCAAGTGGAAGATGCCATAGCTGCAATTACCGCTGTGTGGGTAAGTCTCTCTCTCTCTATGTATGTGGGGCTGCTCCAATTCCAATCCAAATCCAAATCCCCAAGCAAATCCCAATCCCAATCCGAGCGCTCCGAGAGAAAGCAAATACCAAACACCAAAAGGGTCGTGGTCTGTGCTGAAGCTGATAAGCAATCGCATGTCGTTTTTATGAGTTACTCGCCCAAACTAATTGGGTCAACTCCAAGACAGACACTCGGACATCGGTTTGGAGTATACAAGTATACAGTTTACGGAATACTGAATACGGAATACAGGGGATTGATTCTCAAATCAAAGATGCTAATTTCAGCTCGCGCTGAAGCTGTACACGGCGAAAAAAGCGCTGAGATGCTAATCGATTCATAGAAAAATGCCAAAAATAACGTTTTTTGATTATTCATTTTTGTTATTATCTTAATTTATATAATATTCAGGGAGAAGCAAATAAATAAAGTTGATTTAACTAAAGATTGATTACAAAAGCAACCTAATTAAGTCGGTTAATCTAAAAATAGAAAGAAGGCCTTTTGAAAGTCTAAATGGTTCTTAAATTTGCCAAGGTTTCGGTCGAGAAACGAGTTATTAATTAGTAAAACTTCTACAAAATGTATTTATCAGTAATGCTCTTTGAAGTTTCCAGAATATTTGTGTTTTATAATATCTAAAAAAATAAAATATACAAACACATAGGGAGTTTATTGAGGAAGACAAAACTATGATTCCCGTACTTTAACACATTTGATAAATAACAATCTTACCACTAGATACTCTCCATTTAAAATAGTTCAACTATTTTCTTGAGTGCATTTGCTGCTAAAGACAATGTTAAAGTTGTCGTTGCCTGGCGGTAATTTCGAGATTTATGCTCCATAAAATGGCTTGTTTAATTTCGTTAAACTCCAGTAAAATCGGGCATTTAAAATTCTGTCTCTGATTTGCAGGGGCCTTTCGAGGCGTGGTGCCATTTTAAGTGCCCCGAAAAGCAACAGTAATAGTAACTGCCTCCGACCTGAAACAGTAACAATGAGACTAACCCTTTCCGGGTGACAAATGGTCGGTATTTGCATATGGGCAATATATGCGAAATTAAATGATATATGGCCCTGCATATGCATGAGCAGAGGAGGAGTTTTCCTGGCGCCGACTTCAGGGCCAAGTCCTTAAGCTGAAAATGCAGGGCCATTCATTAAAAAAACCTAGACCAACTCTGGCCAGCTCATTGCCTATGCAACTGGCATATTTGTTGCAGTTGCACATATTGCTAGTGCAGTTGCAGTTGCAGTTGCAGTGTTGCAATTTGCTTATCCGATCACTTTTGCTAATTCGCAGCACATTCGCTGCGGCAACAAAAGCAGCGGCGGTACAAGAACATGGCGCCAAAAACAAGAAAATCATTGTGAAAAACGATTGATTTTCCACAGAGAGGTAGCCGGGAATGATTCATGAATGGCATGTGGAGTACTTAGCCCTGGGAAAGGCACTTAACCGTAATTGCCAGCCAACGTCTGGGGGTTCTGGATTGGAGCTGATCACGTAACCATGATATTACCTTCTTAACTAGCCCATTCAGGGCATAAGAATGTTGGAGCTTCTCTTGAGCAGTTTTTTAAATATTATTTTTTACTCGGAATCAACAATAAATAATACAGGTGTTAAATAATGGTTTTAGTTAATGGTTGGTGAGTTTAATTACCTTTTTTAACAACTCTTACATCCTATAAAAATATTTATTTTTTCACTTTTACTTCCCTGAACTTTTTCTCTTTGAATCTAGAATTTAATGACTCATTGTATTATGAATTTTAGTACCAGCTTTAATTACAGTCCAGATTAATCAATTTTACAACTAAAACGTGTTAGTTTTAGTTAGAATAATAAGATCTCATGCTAGAAGAGAAAGTAATATTAAATAATTTTCTCAAATAAATTTCTAGTGATTAGAATTATAATTTTCAATCTTCCCTTAAGAGTACTTATATAGTTAAAATGTAAATTCTGAACTCCATATTGGTTGAACGATCCCAATCACGAATTGACTAGGGTCTGGGGGTTGGGTTAAGGGACCAAGTCTAGGGCTATCATGGAACCTTAATCGGGGGCGAGGGTCAGTTTGATGACTTGATTGAATTCGCATAGGCGCTAGATGGGAGCCCTTCTATACAAGAGGGCCTACTCATAAGCAATGCAGTCGGCGTAGGCCAAGTTACTCGTAGATGGAGCGTGGTTCGGGGCAACACGACTTGGGACAGAAGACCAAGAAGAGGCACTGAGGCTACGACAATGACAAGCCTCTTGTTATGCACGAGCTGCGTTCTTGTCTGGGGCACATTAAAGACACATGAATGGCCCGGCAATAAATATTATTAAAAATGTTTGCCTTTATGGCATGCTAAGCGAGGAGGCACTAAGCCACCATAAGCCTATTATTTAATTTGCGAGGAGTCTGGCGAGGGTGAGGAATGGCGCAATGGTGCAAATGAACTTTTAAAGCGACCGAAAAGTAGACAACAAAAAAGATTCGCCGGCAAGTTGCAGACAGCTTCCCAAGGCATCGACAGGAAGGAAGGAGTAAGGAGTTCAGAGGACTCAGGACACAGGACTCGGGGCACAGTCGCGCCGGCATCATCAGTCATCACCCTCGCGACGAGCGGCTTGCTTCGAGGGTTGCAAAATGGAATATACTTTATATTTTTTGGCAAACAGCAACAACAAGCGAAACAGACGCAATTCGTTACGGTCAGCTACAGATACTTGTCCTGATACGGAGCAACTAGACGAAGACATAGTGTCCAGGGCGGGGGGGAGTTTGCAGGATTTGGATTGAGAGATATGTCCTATATGTACACAAGCTCTGGATAAGCCAGAGAGGAGTTGCCAATTTGGCTATTTAAGCAAGGAAGTTGTCTGTTTTTAGGGAAGAGTATTTATTTAACCTTTTAAAATTATTTTATTATTGTATTTTTGAGTATTAATTTTCAAAATATCTTGATATTTCCCCTAAGAATATTTAAAAGTTAGATGTGGATATAAAAATAATAAAATATATATAATAACCTAGGTAAAATGAAGAGATCCATAAACATTAACCATTCTCCGCTAAATTTCAGTGCAACTTCCCTAGAAACCCAACACTTTAAGCTATCTTAATGGCTATAAGCACTTTATTCGGCTTAAATCTCCTTCTATTTCCCTTTAAATCTGCTTAATATTTGGCTATCTTGATTTATCTGCTTGGCCAGTACTGGTTCAGCGACCCATCCCAGGCCACTCTTGGCAACAGCGTAGAACTTCGAGACGACAAAACAAAGTCCGGCAATTGGCCAAGTGCCTGTGGAGTGAAGTGGTGGGGGAATATGCCAAAGTTAAACATTTTCTGGAAATCAATTTACCGAGCTACACTTTCATGTTAAATCAATTGAACTCGGGCGTGCGTGGAGTGTCATTCCTCTGGAATTCTCGAACGCCAGAGAGGTGGAAGAGGAGAATGCCTCTGCTGACCGATACAGATACCGTTAGTGGCAGGCAGTGCCTCATGGCCCAATGCCCGCAGCTCATCCCGCTAACAAGGCTAATTGGTCATGAAGCCTCTCGACTCGCGACATTCGACTCTCAACTCTGGACTCTCTCTCCGTCTTGGCACTGGTCCATTGCTGTATTCCTCCTGGCTGGACCGGCTGCTAGCCTTGTTTGCCTTGTTTTTCTGTTTCCCGCCTTCCTGTCCTGTCCGCCCACCTGTCCACGGCCGGTGACACCTGTCACATCGCACAATGGAAATCACTCGACATTGTCGCCTGGCATTTGCCCCGGACAATTCACTGCAGCACTGAGAAAAACAGGTTATTAAAGGATGATCCCTTGAAGAATTTTTTATTTGGGCTTTAAACTATTTAAACACAAATAAAAGTATTTCTTTCTATAGGAAAATATGTTTTTTTTTGCTTTCAAAGTCCCCTGAAAGTCCCTCAAAGATGAATATTTCATATTTAAAGAAGACTATAACCTCTCCAAACATTTATCCTTCCCTTGGCAAGTGGCGTAAACAGGGATATTTTATATTTAAAGATGAATATAACCTCTCCAAACTATAAGAAAAAGGTATTTAATTATTATATCTATGAAATCCCAAACAACCTGAATTTTCTCCCTCTGTGCTCGTGGCATAGACTGTCGCAGGCTATTTATTTACTGAAGCGTTTGCACTGGTTGTCCTGGTTTCTGGTCTGGTTGTGCTGCCGCTTTTGCTTTGGTCCTGTGATGGATGGCACTTAGCTGGCTCTGCGAGGGTTGCATCTGCGGTTGCGACTTGTACTCGGACACTGACTCTGCCTCGGATAGTTGTCCCCTAAACCCGGAGATCCCTGCACCGAAGCGGTCAGGAGAAACCCCGAAAGGTGATGGAATTTAAATCTGTTTTCCATCTTAGCTTTACTCATTCATTCTTAATGCTTAATGATTTTAATGGCACTCGTTCACCGTCAGCAGCTTGCCGACAGGTAATTCTAAATGCGAACCGTGATTCATGAGCAGATATTCCAGACAAAAAATATATACAACAAAAAAATCCCAATCGTAAGCTCTTTCGCCGAATTGCGATGAGAAACAAGTGACAAAGAAGCTGCGTTTCGGCCACCTTTTGCACCCTGTGTGAGCCAACTCAATTGAGCCAAAGCCATCCTGAGTGGAGCAACAGCCACCTCCTGCTCCTCCAGACATGGCATCTCGCTCTCTGTCTAGCGCTCTGCATGTCCGGCATGCAGCATTTCGGCATTTCGCACCAATTGTAGCCATAAAATTTGCACGTATAAAGCGAAAATGCCAAAAATATTTCACGACAACGAGACGGCAGCATCCCGGCAAGAACTGAAGTCGCAAGCAGAGCAAACACACACACACACTTAAAGCCGGCAATCGACAAATGCCGGCAACACGTAGCATGGATGTGCACTTGAAGAAAAACTATAGCTAGAGAATATACTCAGAAATTGTGGGTAAATGTATTTTAATTATGAGATTTTTTAGAGCCAATTTGGCTTTGATTTGAACATTTCCAGGGCTTGGAACTTAGTTAAAATGAAAGCAGGGATGCCCGGAGATGTGACTTGGATCTCTTTGAAAATACTGTTGTCTTATTTTAGCTAAGCAAAATTTAAGAACTCCTCTTACTGAATAATTAACTATTAAAAGAGTAAACTCCTCTAAAGTCTTTCTCACTTCAATATTTCCAATTATACAGATACTTTTCTTTAGCTATAACATTCTTTAGGAGTAATATTTATTTTTATTTAAACATCTGACATGTTAACCTCGCATATATCCTATAAATTTTTATATCTTTCTAAATAACTTACTACCATAAAAAGAAAATACGAGGTTGTTAATGAGCCAAGGCAAAGAACTTCTGGCATAATATCAGTAATAGGATTACATAACGAACATATTTTATATATTTCCTAGCTACTTCTGGTACTTAAGAAAAATATAAATAACTCTTCGCGATTTCTATTAAATTCAGCTATTAAAACCCGCATTTCTTTGAGTGCCTGGCCCCTGCTATGGACATTGAGGAGCGGTTTGAGCTGCTGGGAGCGGGTGGTTTTTATTCCTTTGCCTTTCTTTATTGTCGATGCGGCCTCTGTTAATGGAGATTGGTACTGGCTTGGGCTGGCTTGGTGCTGCTGTGGCAATGCGACAGATTTCACGCTCAAATGTTCGACACGCGCCGGCGCACTGCAGCATCTTCTTGGATGGACAAGGACCAAGGAGTCGGAGCAGCGGCCAAAGGATGCCGGCAAAGCGGAAATGTTCAGTTCATTAGCGAAACGTGCGCGTCGTGTAATGGACGTGCCGGCTCCCGAACTCTCCAACTCGAATCCACATCTCGAAATCGCAATTTCCAGCCGAAAGTTGGTAGCAAAAAAGTGAGTGAGTGAGGAGAGCGCGCGCGCGACTTCTATGGGTTCGCGGCGGGGGATTGACTTTAGAGTCTTTTTTGGCCAAAAAGGGAGACAAAGCCTAAGCCAAAGCCAAAGCCAAGTGCGAAATTGCCAACTTCTGGCGCAATTAAATAATTAATTGAACCGAACAAAGGAATTTCGCGAAGCGCAAAGCAGAAAAACAATTAACAGGGCTGCGAGCAGTGTTTAATTATAGGAAAGGTCAACACTCAGCCGGCCGCAGATGGGGCTGGGAGTCACGCACAATAGTGCGAGTATCGTCCGTACCGTAGTCGTAGTCGTAGTCGTAGTCCGGACATGGCACATGCCCCATGGAGATGGCGATGGAAACGGAGATGGACATGGCCCAAAAACCGGTTGACTATCCGAGCCTTATTTGTTGTGTGTGTGCACTGAGGAAAAAAAATAGTTAAAGAGGAAAAGTTCTCGATTTGTGAGGGATTTCAACAAATGTTCATCTCAGTCTAATAATGTTATTTGTGAAATTATGAATTCATTGTTTAAATCAAGCTGAAATTAAAAGAAAGCTCAGAAAAAATCATCTTCAAATCCAGAATTTCTCCTCTTCTCAATGCCTAATTTATTCTCAGTGTCCGCATCGCAGTTGTTTGTGTTTGAACGCTGTTTAATTAGAAGCGGCGCTGCTCGTCGACACCTGTACTCGAAATAGCTGTAGGCCTTTGACTCGGGAGTAAGTAAGGCTTTGACTGCTAGTTGGTTTTGGCCCGAAACCGCAAAGCGCCGCTTGATGGCCAACTGACTGAGTGCCAAAGCAGCAACGGCAAGCAGCATCTTCAGCTCGGCCGGCTCCTTCTACCAACAACAAGCAGCAGCGGCAGCAACATCACAGCGGTAACAGCGGCAACAGCAGCAACATTAAACAACATAGCAACATCTAGAAGCCGGAGCAGCAGTTAGACTCAGGAAAAAATAGTAGTTTATCCTAGAGAACTTAATTCTTAAATAAAGACAGAAGATCGATAAAGTTTTCATTAGATTTTTATATACATTTTGATGTTCATATTTTGTATTTTGGCTATTCAGACCTCTGAGTGAACTTTTATAAAGAAAACTTAAATACAAAAGTAGATTTACTCTTGAAAGAAATTTTGAATAATCTAAAATAGTTAAGAAATCGATATCTATAGTTTTGACTTATCCAAATCAGAAATATATATTATTTGGAATTTATTTAAATGGTTTTCTATGATCCCATATATAAAAGTCTTAAATAATTATTAGGATTTCATTATTATGGCCTGAAATATATATATTTTGGGATCCGATATATAAAAGTCTTAAATATTAATTAGAATTTGATTTTAAGAGTCTGAAATAATTATTTTCTATGTCTCAATAAATAAAAGTCTTTATTAAAAATAGTTTTTCTGCTAAAAATAAAATAATAGCTTGTCTTGATAACAAAGAAAGAATTTCTTGTTTTCCCCTTTAAATATAAAACTTTCTTTAAAAGAAAATTTAAATTTTCAATGAAGATTTTCGAAAATTCAACCTTTTTTATCTGAGTGTACACAAGCAACATCCCCTCAGCAACATGAGGCGACGATAAACAGCAACAGCTTCCCTGGCATCATCGTCTCTATCAACATCATCATCATCATCATCGGCATCGCGCTGAGCTTCGGTTTTGGCCAGAGTGCGAATCGCTCTTCTTCTTGTGCTGCTGCTGCTGCTGCTGCTGTTGCTGCCTTCTGGTGGCCATGGCCAAGACCGCGACCACGAAGACGACCACGACCACGAAGCCGCTTGGCTTGGCGTGGAAGAACTTGCCGAGCCGACTGAGCCGATGGCCGAGTTGTTGTTGGGGCCAAAGAAAAGAGAGTCGCGTTCGAAGTTGGCCAAAGTTACATGCTCGCGTCGCTGCTGCGGTCGGCGTCGCTGCCGCCAAAGCCGGCTTGGCGCTGCGTCGACGTCGGCGCCGGCAGCAGCAGCAACGGCAGAGGCAGCGTAGATCCAAATGATGAGTCTGCCTTTGAGCATTTGAGTGTGTTTGTCTGTCTCTGCCGGGAGAGTGAGTGTGTGTTTGTTGGTTCTGAATCGGCGGCGCGCGCTCTCTTTGGCTCTCTCGCTGCAGCAACACTCTGCTGCTGCGCAGCCTCGGCCGACGTCGACAGAGGACTGCTACGTAGTACGTACTTTTGGGTAAAAAAAAATCGCCGCGCTACGTAGGCTATATAAATAAGCGGCGAGAAGCTATTGGGTCCGAGTCTCTTTGAATTTTATGAAGCGGTTGTACCTTGGTGGCGACTCTGGTTCTGATTCTGTGTGTCCCCAACAGCAGAGCCCATCCAGCCATCGGAGTCCATCGGAAGAAGTTGGCCTACACAGTGGATTACACATTAACCCTTAACTTAACTTAACTGAACGCAGCTTAGCCCTTAAAAAACTGTCAAGTGAACCGAACAAATCGAACAAACTGCAAGCCTGAAATTGCAAGAAACGAAAAAGTGCGCGAAATGTTGAGCTACGTTTGAAAAGTTTCGAAAAAAGAAAAGAAAAGGATCCCATAACTCTGTGCTAAAAGTATCTCAAAGATACCCAAATCCGTGGCTAGTGCTCACACAGAATCACACGAATCTACGGAATCTACAAAGAGTTCTGTGCCGAAAAATCGTTCTGTTACTTGAGTGAAAAAGGTGAGTTTGCCAGCATACGAGAATGTCCTGCTGAAAGGACATTCGAGAAGAGAGAGCGGAAGTGCAAGTGATTTTTTGAGTGAAACTTTTTCGAGTTCAAATTCTAATTTTTGAGATTCTAGCAAATTCTTGAGAGTTTTGAAGAAAATAATGAATTTAAAAAAAATAAATTAGACAAAGTAACATATAACAAATAAAAAATAAATGCTAAGATAAATTATCATAAACTAAAGCAAATATAAACTTATAATTAAAACTAAAACGCAATTTATGCATAAAATTAACACCGAAAGTCCATTCACAATTTGAATAAACATTTGAATTAATTAATAAAGAAATAGAAAGCCAAATTCATTAAATTAAATATGAAATTCCAATTCAATGCTAATTTCAATCAAATTTAAATTAATATAAATAAATAAATAGAAAGCTATATTCATAAAATAATATATGATACATTATTTTGATGCTAAATTTAATCAAATTTCAAATTTATAAAACAAAGGTTGATGCGTGCTGAAAGAGAATGCTGATTGCATTAATTTGCTAACATAATTTTAAATTAAAATGCATAAAATAGAAAATATAAACAAATTGCACAAAAAGCACAAGAAAAAAGGAGCAGGCATTTTTAAAATAATAATTTAATTGAAAGACAGCTATTTAAATATTTATTAAATATTAGCTTCTTAAGATAATATAAATATCTGCTTAAAGAACTTTCAAGATTTGTTTCAAAATTATATTTTTGTTTAATTTAATATTTTTATTTTATATATTAATGCTTTTTTGATCGAAAAGATTTATCTGCAATAAAATCTAATCGAAATTAAATGAGTTATCAATGAATGTCGGGGAAGAATAACATTTTCAGCAAATTCTGCTGTTCTTAAATTATTAAAACGATGTCTGAAAATACATTCAAGAATGCTGCAATAGTTTTATTAAATATTAATAATTTATTAATAAAAAAACTCAATATCCTATAGTTAGAAATTCTTTTAAACCACAACCATTTCCCCGCTTGGGGGATGAGTAATAGGCGCTTCAGTTAATTAAATATAATACAAAGCCAGTTTCTATAGCCAATAATAATTCATTTACGGGCCATTAAAACCGGTGTTATGCACATATGTGTGACGTGTGTTGCGCAATTGTTTAAGGCCCGGGATTCAATAATTATTCACTTCCTCATGGGTTCTCGCCACCGTCGATCGCAAAAGTTCCCGCTGAACTTCGGGCTAAAACCGAGGTGTCAACTCTCCCCTCTCTGTAGGGCAAAAACCAGACCAGAGCAGTCGTCCCATTATGGCCACTGCATAAGCCGCTTTAATCTTTACGGCTGCCAATTAATAAAAATTAATTTGCTTACAACAAAATTAAAGAGGCAGCCAGCCGGGCGTTAAAACGGCCTCAAAGTTATTCATTCATAAAAAGAAGGCTCGTTTCGGCGGCGGCTGCTGGTGCAAATTGCAGCCATTCATTCGGGCCTGGTCCCGGGCCCGTGCCCGGCTCATTCATCCACAACTGGCTGACTGCCTGTTGGCTGCTCTGGCTGCTGACTGTTGGTAATTCGTTGTTGGCCCGAACCACTGCACCAGTGCACCGCTAACGTTAACGTTAACGTAACTGCCACGCGCCGCGGCCCCAGACTTCGTCTGCCTTTTGGCCTTTCGGCCATGGCCATTGTGCAAATAGTTTGTGGCCTGCACACAGGGGAAAATTATGATAGCTTTCGACCTGTTACCCGTGAAGGCAGTAATTTATTTCCTGATTTTTCAGGGATATCTAAAGTTATTTAAAAATGCAAGAGCTTGAACATGATTTAATATTAAAACTTCTTCAAGCAAGTTTATGTTTTAGGGTGACTTTGTATTGCTTAATAATTAGGAAGTCATTTCTTGGACAATTTAACTGAGTACTTAATTGTTTTCAAAGAGTTTAAAGAATTTCCTAAGCACACAGATTTAATTATACTTTGGGGAAGGCCTTTATTAAAGGAATTAATGATTTTTAAAATAGTTTCTAACTCTTTCCTGAAGTTTTTAATATTATTAATATGAAACATCAATTTCCAATCAATCTTTAAAAATAATAAACTAATTTCTCTGTGCATTTCCATACAAAATTTATGAAATTCCCACTCCTGGTGGAAAGTTCGAGAGAGCCCGGTTCTAATTAGAATTTATGCCCACACCAGCGGAACTTTAAATGCCCAGCGACATTTGTCAAACTCGTAAAAACTAAAATTGCCCGAATGTAAAACCTTTTAGTTAGCCATAAATAATAGAAACTATGGCTGGACCAAGAGAGGCCCGGCGAGACCACCACGAAAAGAGCCCAGGCTTCCATGAAATAAAAGCCAAAACGATATATTTATAGTAGTTGCAACGGAATAGTCCTGGTCCTGGTCCTGGTCCTGCTCTGTTCCTTGGCTGCTTCGGCCTGGGGCCCAATAAAAAATGCAAATAAAACGCTGCCGCAATATGTGACCATCGCCCCCACTCCCAGACTCCAACTGGCGGCTGGCAAACATTTTCAACCTGAAATGACTTTGAGTGTTATTTGGTTTGCCAGAGATTTCATTGGCAGCTGGCCAGGGAGTGTCGGGGGACACTCTCTGTGACGTTTGAAGGGCCGGCCCTGACCATGACTGGACGGGAAGCCCAGCAGCAGGTGTTTGGTTTTGGCTTCCCTTTTTTTTGGGGGACCAAAACTGTCCCTGAAAACTGTTCGGAAATAGTGTGATTTATAGACGATTTTTGTGGTGCACGGAAAGAAATTTCAAGGGGAGATATTTTTACCTTTTTTATGGCCTTAATTGGAAGTAGTCCCGAAGCTTGATTTTTTGTATAGTTTATATCTTTTATAGGCCATATTTTTAGGCTGTTTAATTTCTTTTAAATAATAAAAATCATTGGCTATAGGAATTTTTTTTTTCTTTCTGTGACAACTTTGACCCCTGGCTGGCCTGGCGAATTTTGACAGAGTTTGTCTGCAGCGGCGCCGGGGCAGGAATACAGATTTATTGATGAGCCAACAGGAAACATGGCCAATACGGGTATCGGAAACGGAGTCTAGTTGTAGTTGCGGCTATTCCACACAGTCCCCCATTCCGATTTCATTCTGTGGTTTCAGCATTTTTGCCAGCAGCAGATTCCCATCTCTCTGAATGTGTTCTTTTTTTTGTGCACATCTGCTGCAGCATTTTAATTAAAAATGCCTGAAATGTCTGTGACTTTGCCAATAATGACATAAATGCCTCGACTTAGGGCACTTTAAGTCGTGTGGTTTCTGCCTGCGGTTGGGGATTTGCGGATTGCGGAATTGAATAGGAATAAAAAGGCACTTCCGCTGCGGGATGGAGCGATAGATAGAAAGATGGAAGACTTTGTTAGAAGTCCGAGTCCATCGCTCACGGGAGTTGGACACTTTGTTGCCGGCAAAGTTTTAGAAGTTTTATCGCTCCTCATGGCCCACGCTGCGTATGCTCAACTTCAGGCCGCTTCGGTTTGATGAACTGTCTCCTCCGATAGCTTCTTCTCCGTAGACTTTCCTCTAGTCACTTTCAATATTTAAATCGAATTAATTCAGCTGATTTGGGCCTTTGTTTCGGGGGGCTGCTTTCGGCTTTCTGTCTTTTCGGCAAGTACTTTTCCCTCTCTCTCTTTCAGCGAAGAAAAAATTATCATGACAATTAAGAAGCCACTGCAGCGAGCAGAGCAGGTTGCCATAACTTTTATTCGGCTTCTTGGGCTTCTTTGACTTTATGTTAATTTATTTTAATTTTCGTCGTCTTGGAACGAAATATTAAAGCAACTGCGGAGGACAGCTCCCGCCTCGCGTTCCGTTGAAATGCGCAGAAAAAAAAAAAAAGTCTTTAAAATATTTAATTGGCTGGCTAGAAGCGCGGCTACTATTTTAAGTTATGATGCGGGCTCTGGGGCTCTGACATCAGCACATCACAGAACACACCTGACCGAGCCCAAGAACACATCGTGGCATTAAAACATCATGGTAAGGAGCCACCGAACCACCGATGAATCCGGGAACGAGAACCTCCGACAAATTACATAATGATAGGTTCCCCCCAGCTAATGTCCCATTGTTGGGCTCCCATTTTGCCGTTAGGCAAGGCAGAGCCCAGCATTGACGAGGAGGTGGAGGAGTCTGACATCTCATGACATCCACATCCCCAGGCTTCTCCTCCTCCTATATACCCATAACTTAATTAGAGCCAGGTATGCAAATGATATGCTGCGCTAATTGAGTGAAAAGCTGTGCGAAAGCCTAATGAGCCGGGCCCGGGTCATGCAGCTCGTATCTGTATCCATGGCAGCAGCATCTATCTAGCATCCGACAGATGCAGCCAGCCTCTCCAGGCGTGACTGCGACACCCGGGTATCAGTTAATCCGATTATGACCCGTGTTTGTGAACCCAAAAACCCACAAACACACAGGAGCTGTCGATGGCCAATAGCTGGGGCTTAAATAGGTGACATTTCAGTTTAAGCTTCGGTTTTTTTAACCAGATTTTTTGGCAACTATTTGTACAATTTATCATACATAGTTGTTGGCCTTTGGATTATTAATATTTCTAGCTGTCAAAACAACTTGTATTTGTTTTTCGAGCTGGCAGTTTAATGGTTTTATTTACTCTTAGCCAAAATCGATCTCAATCCATTAGCGTATGTGAAATATTATCTAGCCAACTATCAGCCTGAGATAGCCCAAGATGCAGACTTAACTTAATTAAATTGTGACGCTAGCAGTTTTTCGCCTTTTTCTGCCCATTTTGCCTTGGGCCGAAAGGCACTTGAAAAGAAAACCAAACCGAACCAAAAGATAGAGAGACTTTTTGTGATTTTAAAGTTTAATTGAGTAAATCGGTTTATGTGCGGCATTAGCATTGTCCGCCGTTGTTTCCATGGGCCGGGGCAAGGCAAAGAAAGTAAGCGCAACTAAGCACATTACGACTAAGCGACGACACTTGTCTCGCATTACGCCCAGGCGGCGGCGGCACTGGCTCCAAGGTTAAATCGTGGTCTAGAACCCCACTCCATGGGGCACGGAGCACGGACGGAGCACTCCATGGGCCACAAGAACCCAGCGAAAAAACGAGACGGCCAAAGAGCTTTAAGTGTGTCGTCGTGGGGCGCGAATTTCTCTGGCCCAAATTGTTGTTGTGCTGCTTGACGGTTGTTGGTAGCTTGCTGCTGCGATCTGGTTTGCAACAGATGCCTTTCGAGTTCAATAGCCAAAGAAAGTGTCAGGCGGTAGAAAGAAAAAGTGTGCTCGCTGCCTCCGAGCGACATAGATTTCCGATTTCCGATTTTGTTCTGGTCTGGCCTGGTCGTGGCCGGGGCGCACCTGGCGTATGCGTAATGTCTGTTATCAGCCGCAAAGTGCAATTGGCAAGTGGCTGTTAATGGCCAACAATAGAGTGTTAATGCCAGTTGCCATTAGCCAAAATGCCAGCCATTGGCAGGGATATTTTGCATACCTTTTATTTTTTGGTTTGGTTAAAGGTTAAATCGAGGAGAGTTTTGAATTTTATGAGGGTAATAAACATGAGTTCCTTGGGGCTATTAGGTAGAGCTATAGTTTATGAGGGAAAAAAGGTTCTAGGTTTAAATTCTACTGCATTATCTGTTTAAAATAAAGATAAAAATCTTTAAATCATTTCGGGATTTCTGTCCATGCCCCCACAGGATGGGCGAGTCCCTGGCCACTGATTTAAGACATTCCGCCACCATTAAGGCGGATCGCTGGCTCAAGAAAAGCCCTGGCAGGCATTTCGCCATGGCTGGGCTCTTAGAGCTAGAAAATATAATTTGATTCAATTCCAAATGGCGCAAATAATGGCCAATAAGGCCAAGTCGAGTGTAGGGCCAATTCAATGCGGTCAAGGTGTCACAATGTCTGTTTGCTCGCTGCACAAATTAAATATGATATATACATTGTGTCGCTGGCTATTAGCCACTAACGAAAACGGGTCCAAAAAGCCCCAAAAACACAGTTATGGGGCCAGCACAATTAAGTCAACGGTCGTCAGCCCAATGCCCAACTGGAAAGCCAATAAATTAATTCAATCGCCGGGCTGCAATTACCCTGAAGGCATAAGCCCAAAAACTGGAAAATAACACAGAAAGAAACCAAAAACTAAAAACCAAATAGGCAAATCAAGCCTGGCCATTTCTTTGCCGATCTCCGCCAGATCCACGAAATTCTTTTGTGAGAAAATATGCGAAAAGTCTCCGTCGTCGTCGCCTGGGCCAAAAGAAATCGACGAAATCCCAAAAAACTAGTTTCAAGCGATTCAAAGCTCGAGGCAAGAAACAACAGAAAAAAAATAGAAAGAGCCGAGACGCGAAGATGTTTCTACGATTCGTGAATGAAATTAATTTCCATTGTATGGCAAGTAAATAAGTAAGCCATAAAAGAAATACAGTTACGCTTTAAGGCGGCGAAATATTGCAAATGAAAATGGATGTGAGAAGCGAACGAAGATGATATTCAGGGGGATAATATGGAGATTGATCGGCCGAATAGGCTATAAAATCGAGCTCATTACGGGCTTGGAGAAGTAGCTGCCTTAAATCCGTAATGAGTTGGAGTGCTGGGCTGTGGGAGCTGGGAACTGCGAGATTTTATGGCTGTCGTATTTCGTAAATTCCATATTCCCCCAGTGGAATCTGATCTCTGATGCGATGTTTAATCGGGTTAGTCACTTGCAATGCGTAAAACAAACACCCGGACTAACCGCGAATAAAGATAAATCAGTTCAATTAAGTGTTGTCCGCATTATAAACAGTTTGCGCACCCTTCGATGACGACAGCCCCCGGCTAGTCATCTACATATATAGAGATCTGTATCAGGTTTTTTATTTTTGAATTCTTCGCTGACCCAAATTGGCAATCTTGACTCTTGTTTTCTACTGATTCTCCATAGACTTACATAGATATCGAACCATTGTTGCTCATAGCTAATCGATTTCCCCTCCTCTCTCTTTTTGCAGGTTTGTACCATAGAATAATTCCCTCTGCGACATCCTCCTGGGCTGGCGAAAAGGTAATTGAGACATCAGGCTGTCGCCGGAGACGCGCGAAAGTATGCAGTGATAAATTGGACAGCAAACAAATGGCTGCACTTTTTTCTCCGCTGCGATGCTGCGCTGCTTAACTGCTTCAATTTGCATAAATAAATAATTTAGCAGTGCATTCGTTCGGCGCTGAAACAATAAAAGTCAGCAAATTGAGTCGCGAAATGAAGCAAACACACGGAAAGGAGCAGGGCGACTTTTGAGATGCTAGCCATCTAATTTATGCAGCAGGGAACCAATCAAGGCAGGAGAAAACCAGGAAAAGGGTATATTTGGAAAGGGGGGAGAACTCGTTTAAGCAAATTTTTATTTAAAGAAATGGTATATCTCTGGAAAAATCGCTCTTATTTGCTTTATTTCATGAGTTTTCAACTTTAGCTGCCGATCTCCCTTCTGTGCTTAGAGATGGCAATTTTGCTTATCGTTCGTAACGATGACTATCCCGTTAGTGATGATAAATCTTTGCTACAGGGTAATCCTTGCAATTCGTTAAATTTGTTAAATTTGAATGTAAAAGCCCAGCCTCAAATTTCGTTCAGTGCACTACGAGCCTTTTCTTTCTGGGTGGTCTAGGGCGGACCAGCAAAGGTGCGTGCCTCGACAACAAACAAAACCCGAAGGAGAGTCGCTGGCGTATGTATCTTTGAGGCCTGTGATGAGGTAATAAAGCGCAGAACCGGCTTTCATCCTTAGACATGGCGCTCATTATTGAAGAGGGCAGGCACATAGCATCCATATCCTTGTGGGGGAAATTCCGACGCTTCTGCATTGTTTTGCCACTTGACTCCATTGCTGCCCTCAAGTGGCAGAGGGCCCGTTCCTGTCCTGTGGCTTCTTGCAACCCTTTTTTTTCCTCTGCCCTGCAGCCTCTTTAAGCTTAAAGTTGAGCTGGAATCAGCCTCGAACAAGCCTTCTAATTGAATTGAGAGATGAATATAAATGTTTTGCCATTTCGGAGCGGACAGGTCAGTGGCTGTGTGACACTTGCCAATGCAAACAAAGGCCCTGAAATTGATGGCAAAGTTGAAATTCGTGTTTTAAATGTCGCTGCATAATTTATATATGAAGTGGCAGTCGGGCTGAAAAATCCATATATCGAGCAGTCAATTTATTTTGGCTCATGCAATTATCTACGAGAAGCCGGGGAGGGTTGGAAAATCAATTTGAAGCCAATTTGCAGGCGCTAATAAATTGAGTTAAATATTTTGAAAAATTCGAAAAGTTGATTTTCTTCTCCGCGGAGGGGAGAAAACGAAGATCTGGAAAGTTCCCCTTCTTCCTCTGCCAAACTCTCGAGTCATTTATCAAGCGGGCAGAGTCCGCTGTGGGCGCTTCTAATTAGGTATAGTCATTCCGTCAAGTGTTATGGCAACTATTTATATTTATACTTATACGAACATCATAATGCGGAAACTCTTACCCGAAATGCCTGGCAGTGGCGGCGGCGGCGGTCGGTTCTAAGAACCCGCCTCGTTAATAGCAACAAAAACTGGTTGGCTTTAATAGCCCCCCGCTGGCTCATTCCCATCTGGCATCTGCCAGCGTAATAGTAATAGTAATAGTAATAGTAATAGCCCGGTTGACCAGCCATGAAATTCAATTTCATTTCATTTAATATCATCTCTCATTCTGCCTTTTTTTTCCGCACATTCTCGGAAGTCAAGTCTTTTACGATGGCTTGGACTCGGCTTAAAGTTTAAAGTGCATTAACCGCCCAGAACAAACTCGGGAGAAGCGGATACTAGATCGCAGAGATAGCAGGGAACCTTTCGGGAGCCTCCGTGGAATGTTTGCAGAGGCCCAAAAACCACCTGCATAACTTTTACCAAACCATTCCAAACCACTTTCCATGGCGGTGCTGTGTGCGGTCTCTTAATAGGTTTTTGCTGGCTCGCTTTTAATACCTTGTACATCTTGTACCTCGGAGAACACTTTCCTTTGGCATTACATTACCAAACAAATAGACTCAGCTCGGGCTTCGGACCTGGCCAAATAAAAGTGAAATTGCCCTGCCAGAAATTGGTTTTCTCAATGGAGAGCATAGTTTCTGAGCTGGACTGGCCTTCGAGCAAATCTCACGTTCATCTCTTAATGACGGAACTTCATTTTAATTATTTGCCCGCACGTGTAGCTATGCCCCCGTTGGATTAGGAAGAACCATCAGGTTTTTATGCATATATAAGTGAGTCCAAAGCGGGTCTAGCTGCTCCTACTCCTCTGGCACCTCTGCCGGCCAAGCCTAATCATATTCAGAATCTGATGCAGAGAAAGAAATTAAGGAGAAACGTCCTGGAATAGGTAATAATTTTATTCAGATCTAATATGATAAATTTATAGTTACCTTCTCATTAATCTAGAGATCCTTCTAACCCATTTTCTTGATTAAAAAGAGTTCTGTATGTGTCTTCCTTAAAATATCTCTAAGAAATCCGTATCCCATGTTTATTCCTGTGTAATTAAGTGTTACCCAGCTGACTCCTACTCCACACCTCTGCAGATTCTCCTATCTCTACCGTTTCTACCTCTAAATATTCCCAATCTAATGCTGATTCTGATAAATCGCATTGAATGGCCCTGGAGCACCTGCGAAATTGGTCACAGGATCGGAGACCGATCCCAGACTGCTCTGGGCGCCGTTCGATGGCTCTTGAGTGGGAATGGGACTGGGAATGGGCCAGGCCATCCTCCTGCGATGCCTGGATGGGATGCCTGGATGCGATGCGCTGCGCTTTTCGGGATTTATTTGTGTGGAAATGAGCAGCTAACGGTATATGAATCATGACTTTGGCAGGCAGCATGATTTAAAACACTCACTCATATGCGGCGGCGGTTCCTCTTGGAGCTCGGAGCTTGGAGCTTGGAGCTTCGACTCGGAGCTGGAAATGCAGCTGCAGAGTGCGGTGTGTTGTGAGTGCCATGACTTTATGCTCTGCCCGGCCAAAGTCAGAGCCAAGTTAAGACCGCGGCCTGCGCTGTTTGCGCATATTTTAGCACATTTTGCCCCCTGTCCGTTTTGCGACTTCGTCCAACTCCAACCCCGGGTCCAACTCCTCCAGCTCCTCGATCGGCATTGCGACGCGACTTTGCAGCGCGTAGGAAAACGTGCGATTTCAAGTTGACAGCACAGCTATGCCATGAACCCGGCCCATCCTCCTCCTGCTGCTCCTTCTTCTCCTCCTCCGACTGACTCCTCCTGTCTGCCTACCTGAAATCAGCTGGAAAAGGCAACGTTTTTCATTTTCTACATTTTAATGCAATTTTTAATTTATTTGTTTTGTCGAGACGGCGACTCCGACTGCAACTCCGACTCCGACTGGGCTCTCTATCGGCTCGACTCGCCTTGACTCGCCTCGGAACGCATGTATTCCTCATTGATTGGCATTTCCTGGTTGGCAGCATTAGACTGGCCAAGTCAAGTGAATTCCTCGAAGCGGCTAGCCAAGGATGAGACCCCAGTACCCAGAGTCGAGACCCCTAGAACTCCAGTCTGGAGCTTTGGTTACTTCTCCATGTCTGGCGGGGACATTGGACTCAATTCGTTTCGATTCGATTCGATTTATGGGATGCGTTGACTCTCGGCTAGTTCGCCCTGGGCATTTGTAATTATCCCAGCTGGCCAATGAGTCACCCTAATGGGAAGAGATCACTGCTGACTTGCAGATCCGAGGCAGCCGAAAACAATGCCTGCGCCATGACATCACGGCCCTCGGAATAAATACGTATCCGGGCATTTTCCATAGCATCCCGGCTCAAGCTAATGCTTTTTTGGTCAAGTACTTCACTCGGCGAATTACATGACCATGAGTAATCATCACAAGCATTAATGAGAGACCCGATCCGAGTCAAAAACGCGCCAAAAAAAAGCGCGCGCACGCTCATTGATCCACTTTTCGAAATTCTACTCTCCAATCACGTAGCCACCTTAGCTTTACGTCTACATTTATTTGGCTAACTGTTTTCGGCCCGGAATCTATTCAAATTAAACGCATATACAGTACACGGAGAGAAAGGTAGATTAAGATATTGAAGCTTAAAATTATTAGGCTTCCAAGGCCAGTTAAGTGCTAAGATTGTTGCATTAATTAAAGATGGAATCGATTAAGAATCGATTTTAGCTCTAATATCGATCTTGGCATATAAAAATTGTAATCGTTTTTTATCGAATATAAAAACATCGATTCCTTATATTCTCTTTCAACCTAGCATTAAGAGCTAATAGGCCAAGTTTTATAAGCCTTATATCTATAATTTTTCTAAATTTTTCCCCAGTGCACTGAAATTTTTTCGGTGGCATAATTAGAACCAGTTTGCCTCTTATAGAAGGCGTTTAGAGATGTGCTATTTAGGGAAGAACGCCGATAAAACAGTAGCCTCAAGCTAGAAAACTCATCAGAGATATGAATCATATATTTATTATTATTTTTAAGATGCTCAACTTTAGTGCAATTTTTTGCTTTGTTCCGCTTGAAGTCCATTGAAATTCCTAGAGCGTCTGCAGTTGGCTAAACGTGAATTTCGATATTCTTTTTTTTTTCTTCGCTCTTTTGTTGCCACCTTGAGGTGGCTGTTTCTGCGTTTTATGTCTCAAATTTGCAAATCGATTTGAACATTGTATAACCAATATAACTCGGTACGAAGACACGTGTAGGCGTCGTTAAAGTTTTTGGGCCAAAACAGAGAGGAGTCGAGTGTCGAAGAACGAACTCTGAATCGGATTCACAAACACGTATTGGCCAGTTGGCCAGTTGGAAAATCGGGCTAGCCGCTAACGTGGCCTTAGCCATATTTCACATGAAAAGTGACCCCGAAAGCGAAATGCCCGCGGGCGAAATGCCTAATTGTGATGTTGATTTTAATTAAGCGAAGCAAACTCCGCGGAGAGGCGCAGCTCATTAGTCTTCCGAGTTTGAAAAAAAATAGCATGCAGCTGTGCAACTGCCACAGTGAAATCAGAACGCTTCTGCAACACAAACTTGACCCCAAGAAAAAGAGAAATTTGTGGCAAAAACGAGGCGAGCCTCAGCTAAGCTCAGCTCGAAACAAAATCAGCTCACGATCTTCCGTGGGTCAGTACCAGTTTCCCGTCCCAGTGGCCACATATGGAGCTGCTACCAGCAACATCGCATGCTGCAGGCGAGGAGCACTCCACGGTAGCCAGCGTCATCAAGATTTGTCACAAATCAAGGCGGGCAGGCAACTAATCCAGTTCAAGTGCCGGCTGCGACACAGCGAAAATGGCAAATTGCCGTCGCGCTTCTGTTGGAGTCGAAATCGGAGTCGGAGTCGGAGCTAGGAACTATAGGAGCTTGGCCAGCGTTGGCGTTGCTTGCAGATGGAGCTCCAGATGGAGCTGTGCAGTCGTGCTCTCTGGGCAGCTTCCGCATGCCGACGACGACGACGACAAGTGACTCACCTCACTCACTCGCTGGCAAGGCGGTCTCCAAAGAAGCTAAACGCTCGGCTCCAACACCGTTATGTTTGCCGATCGTGAGCTTTATTAATCTCGAAAGCAAACTCCTCCAATTTGGCCCCTGAAGATGGTGCTGAAAATGCCACAAGGTCGATCTAAGCGGAGGCCAAGCTCAAAATTTGCCTAGGGTCGATGATTTGCATCTAATGAGATCGGGGGGAAACACGGAGAGAAATGCAGGTCTATTGTCTATTGAGATTTTTAGTTTTCAATAAAAAAGTTAAGGTTAAAATGCGATCATTTACAGAGCTTGAAATTTAGCCCAGATCAAACTCACAACTAGAGAACTTAGGGATATTGAAAAATACTTAAAGAAATTAAAGAAATAAGCACAGCAGTTATGGCATTATTCCCTAAATTAGAGCTGGTAAAAAATCGATATAATGCTTGCTTGCAAAAATCGATTAGCTTCAGAATATTCGATAACATACTTTTGTCTCCCCTGTGCAAATCCAAACCCAACCTCTACCTCAAAGCCCATTTCTAACACTTTCTGTGATTGCCGGCCAAAATGATCGGACACTGAGTTGGCTGATGCAATTGCAAGGTCGCACATTCCTCGAGGGAGGCCAACTGCAAATTGGTAGTACTCGCGGTTCAAGCCACAACAATTTGGGCCCGACAATTGGCCACAACTATGCGCGATAGACACACACGTGTATGAGGGCTCCACTGAGATGCAGAAGCAACACACCAGCAGCAGATTTATGGGGATAGAACCGAACAGAATAGAAGAAATAAAAAAAATAAAATAACAAAAAATGCAATTTGCAATTGCTGCCGCCGCCGATGGACCGTTAAATGTGTGGCACTCTGGCAAATCGAAGATCGCAAAACCAAATTAACACAAAGCCAGGCAACAGGCAACAGACATCAAGGCAATTGCAATTGGAATTGCAATCGAAGAAGTGTAATGCGATAAGGGGATCGGGATCGGGATCGGGATCGAAATGGGGAATGGTATTGGGGAATGGGGAATGGACGCGTGAGGTTGGGGTCATCGATGGACCAGGATCGGTGGCTGCTTGTGTGCTAAATGTCAATTTGATACCGGCCAGAATCCAATTAAAGCCGCAGCACAGTTGCAGCCTCGCATCTTTCGGCTTGCAAATTGCAAATTGCCATCGATCTCTGGCTGCGATCTTGTCGATGGGTCGCTCGGTCGTCGTTAGATGCGTGCGCCAAAGTATATTTGTGGGTCATGGAACAAATCCAAGTCCAAGTCAAAGACGGAGACACGACAGCCGACACAAGATAGCTCTCTGACAAGAGACACCTTTTGATATGCTAACGAAGGCTTTCCTCCAATGGGTTTTCCCTCGTTTCCTCCGCTTTTCTCGTGCGCCGACTGTCAAAATGCTGCCCATGGCTGGCTGACTGGCTGGTTGACTCTGGCTGGCTGACTGGGCCTGAAATTTTCCCACCCTCCATTGAGGCCTTGTGTCTGCCTTGGTAAAATGTAAATTTTCCCCGGCTGCCACACATTTATATTAGAACTGAAGCTGAAGCTGCAGCTGGGCCTCAATTTGTGCAACTGTGTGTGTAGGAGATGAGAAATGGGGAACGGGAAACGGGAACTGGGAACGCATGCGCACACAATGCCTGCTTCCCCGAAATAGAATATAGAATACAGCGGCTTCTCCTCTCCTGGGAACTCTCTGAACTGGCCAGTGGCGTCCACCCTTTGGAGGAGGAGGATCAGCATTGCCTCATAACGCATATTATCCATTGTTGGACTTGGAGTTGGAATTGGAGATGAAGATGCATTGCCTTGCCTTGCCCTTGTTGGTTTTCCATTTTTTTTATGTCCCAAAAAAATCTTGCAAATTTCCCATGACCGATTTTGCCGCCCCGTGGCCAGAGTTGGCCAAGTTAACAAGCGCCTGCCTCGTTTTGGGTAAAAGTTTCTATCCCCCGAGTGGCATAGTGGCGCGGAGACTGCAGACTTTTGGCCACTTCATTCACAAATCCAAAATGGGGTCACACACTCGCTACACACATGGCGGATAGCAGCTGCTGGCCGGTGACCACCCCTTTATTTGGTCTTAACCCAAATACTGAATGCTGCAGAAATGAGAAAGAATAAAAATTGTTTACCATTTAGCCAAGCCAGTGTCAGGGGCAGGGGCAGGGGCAGAGTTGGCTACAACAAACAGCGGAATAATTACCGCAACAAGTTGCTGTTGCCAGTTGCTCGTTGGCAGCAACATGTTGCTCGTGTGTTGCTAATAGCTTTAGAACAAGTGCCATTTTGGCCGGCAACTAATAGCCAGTTTGTGTCGCTTCCGTTGTCAGTCAGTCGGACTCACCATCAGCCTTAGCATCGGCATCAGCATCAGCATCGGCCCCATCATCATCATCATCTTCTTCATTGCGGCCGTGTGAGATTATCATTATTGTTATTGTCGCTCGTCATGTCAACTCGTCATCAACAAGCCGACGACGACGACGTCGACGAGGAGGCAGCTACTGGAGGCACCAAGCCAGCATCCAGCAAAAGTTTACACCAAAAAAATAAAAGAGTTCGATAAAAGGGAACTTCTAGCAGCTCAGAGAAGCCCTCGAAAAAGGTTTACTTCTTATGTATTTGTTTTTAGGCTTTAAATTCTACTTGTATAATTCATTTTATATATTTAACTTAAAGTTAAATAGGCTATTTTTTCTCAGTGCCGCAGAATCTCCAACTTTTCCGGCTGCTCCAGCCATGAAGCAATCTCTCAACTTGACCGAGGCGGCTTCGTGTGTTGCATACTTCTCGTTATTGTTGCTGCTGTTGCCACGGCACGCAGCAATGCCATTTGTGACTCCTGGGGCACCGCCTCCTCTGCTCCCCTCCTGGCCACAGCCAGCCTGCATTTTAATGAGCACAATTCGCGCATTTATGATGAACCCCCAGCCTCAGCCTCAGCATTAGCCGATTTTTATTTGCTTGTTTCGTTAGCGTTTCGAGCGACGCCGCCCGAGGGAAAGGTGGTGGTCCAGGAATGGGCGGGGAGCGTAACCGAAACCACTCGGATTTCAGGAGAATTGCGGAAGGGGAGGTGCTCTTGGCATAGCTGGGATACGGATGCCAGAGCCCCCACACGGAGGCCAGATCCAGATGGTATTCCAAAGTGACAAGTTACGGGTACAGTGGGCCCTTGAAATTATTATTATTATTAAAAGATTATTTATGGATTATTTATTATTAAATTGGATTAAAAATACTCAGAGAGTAGAGAGAAAGCAGAGATAGAATAGAGCTTAGAAAGTAATCCCGTATCTTCGAGATAGTTCCGGAAAGGTGAAGAGGCTTATAGAGCTCCGAAACTCCCTCAAAATCTCTAGAATTCTCGGTAACAGCTCAGACCATCCTGAAGTTCCTTACAATAAGTACCAAATTGAATAAATTTCTAAATACCATAGATATCTAGTGTGAAATTCGTATAAAGCCATAGGTTTCCAATTGAAATCCCCACCAAAACTCTGATATTTCGTTACACTTCTCGTGGGTGGAAATCCCAGCATTAATTTCAACACCCGAGCCCATGGTACTTAAGGTGGAAGTTTTATTGCTTTATGGAATGTATAAAATTGGATAACATACCCACCAGACACGCCCCCAAATATACAAGCAAATCCCCCCCAGCTCTCACCCCTCGGAACAGCACTCAGCATCCCTCACCTTCTTCCGGATGCGGGTTCCGGCTGCCTGGCAGAGCAACCCCTCGATGGAATCACGTGTTGCATCTCCTGGGACTTGATTAAAGTAACATAAAGCAAATAAAAGCCGACAAGCAAACTGGGCTAATAAATGAAAATATGAAGCGTATGTGTCGCCGATGCCATTCGATGCCATTAACGGAGAAAGGCGACAATAAACCGGAGTCGGAGTTAGTTGGCAGTTGTCCGGCGATAAGCCGTGATATGTGGCGGTTGTCGCCTGCTAATTATAACGATGGGTCCGAATCCAGGGGAGGTCCAAGTCCAAGTTCGAGACGTTCAAAGTTGGGGTGGCCTAAGGTTGTCCAATTTCTGGAAGTTTTCCTTGCGTGCGCCTGACATTTTCAATCAGCGGCACACAAAACTTGCCAGGATACTTTCGGGCATCTCTGACCTCTGCTGGAGGGTTGGAGGATGCTGGCTGGCAAGGATGTCAGGGAAAATTGCACATCTGTCAAATCGGCAAACAAGTGATTTCCGCAAACAATTGAAGAAAAACAGCCAGTCAGGACATGCGAGCGAGGAGGGAGCGAGTGCCCAGTAGTGGCCATGGCGGTGGTGGTGGTGGTTTCTCCGACTCCCTGCTCCCTGCTCCTGGCTCACATGTCAACGCTCCCATCCGCCCGAAATTTCTCTGCTGTTTGTGCACGTAAATTGCTTTTGTGAGAAGGCCATTGAAAATTTTGAAAAAACGAACTGAGAAAGGAAGAAAATAAATTGAGATGTGAATGGTTTGAGGGTCGGCATGCGCCTTGTCATGCTTTTTTAATGAAGTGCCTGTCGTTTAAGGAACATATTGCCATCGTCGCCCCCGATTTGATTGTTGTTTAAGGGTTAAACGGCCTGTCCGCAAGAATGTCAGAGATCTTTGTTATCACGTACTAATACTCCTCCCTGCTCTCTCTCCTCCATTGCAGTTACAACCACAAGATGACAAGGAGACGTTCGAGTCCGCCGGGACTCGAGGAGCTGCTGTATCTGGCGCTCGTCCTGCTGGCCATGGCCCTGATACCCACACAAGCCGGTAAGTGGTTTATTATGTCAACATAAATTATGTTTAGCCCAGCTAAGTACCTCGCATCTGCCTGGATCTGGACCTGGATCTAGTGTGTGTATTTCTTGTCTATTCTGATTATTTTGCCATAAATTGCCTGCGAATCCATGGCTTTTTCGTTGCTAATTAAAGCCATTGTGACAAATTGCTATCAGCTGGCAACAGCTGCCGTTTTGCAGATGCGGAATCCACTTGTCCAGGGTCAGGGGTCAGTCTGACAGACAGTCTGTTGCATTTTGGTTGCGAAATATAATTAGGCAAGCACAGGGAAAAATAAAAATAATATTTACAGAAAAAATAGAGACCTTGCCATTTAGCATTCAGAGTTACTAACTCTTAATCCTTCATCTTCTTCTTCAAATCTCTCACAAAGTTAAAGCAAAAATATTAATTAAACAAATAAACTTTAATGGCTATTATTTTAGCTATTTTTTCTACCATTTTGCCACTGCATTTCTCTCCGTGTGCCACTTCGGGGGTGTCCCAAATTCAATTGTGCCACGAGTTTCCATTTAAATGGAAATCGAGTGGAACCGTGAGGGACTGTTACCAGGGGATGGGTCATAATTAAAAGCAAGTGCTAATGGCCCCGGACATCATTACCATCGTCGCTGTCCGACGACTGTCCATTATTTAGATGCATCTGCATCATCTGCCCAAATGTGTTAACTTTCACATTCTTTTTTGGGTTTTGGGTCGTCTCTGGGCGTGTTCGATTTAACGACTTGTTTAAACAGAACTTAGAGCCAAATAAACCCAAAAAAAAAGGCAGACCCAGAGAGACAGAATGCAGCAGAGGGAATATCGGTCAACGAATGCCTAAACCGAAGGCAGTAACCCACCAATCATTCGGTCCATAACCGGAGGAGGCCCAGTGCCCGGCCAGAGCCCGTCCAGAGCCATTGTTTAATGGGCTTTCAATAAATAGGCAACGGCTCCAGCCCCAGCTCCAGCTCCAGCTCCAGCTCCAGCTCCATCTCCATCTGCGAGCCGTGTCTCTCTTCTAGCTCTGACTGATTTGGCCTAGTCAAAACGATAGGCGACAATAGTCAGCTCGTTGACCCACATTCATGGGGTACTCCACTCGAAGCTCCAACCTCCACGCTGCCTGCATTCAGAATTCTCGGAATTTTCATTAACACATGTGTCCGAGGCGGAGACACCGCGCTGCACGTATGGAAATGGGCCTCTGACAGAGAGGGAAATAAAGTGGAAAGAATTTTGTGAATGGGCAGAGGAAGGTAAAGGTAGAGGAGGAGGAGGAGGAGATGGAGGCGAGAAGCCATGGTGTTTTAAACATAGATTCCGGAGTGGCCCGCCAGGGCTTCTCTCACCTATTTATTGATTATTACACACAGCCACAAATCGGTTACACTAACAAGCCGGCCTAATGGACCCCAAAGGGGAGTTTGATGAACTCGCCGCAGCCAAAGAGTTTCCCAGCAGGGCCTGGTAATTGAATTGTTCCATTATAATATGGCCATGACTCAACAGATACTCACTTCTCTCTGGTTCTAACCCGGAGTCGCCGCCGCCGCCGACAGCTGCGAGCTATAAATCAATGGGACTAGCGCGAATGTCAGCCGGGGATCGGTTTACCAGTGGAGTGAGTGCTAGAGTGTATCTTCGAGATACACACGCACTTCACAACAAGTGGCATTTGCGTCATAACAAAGGCCCCAGCATCCAGCGATCGATGGATCGATCGATTCGTATCCATGCCAATTGTTTGCCCAGCTTTCGAGGTATCTCCATCTCTTCGAGGGCCTTTGCAATTTCAATCTCTCGAGCTGGAGCCTTAATTCAAGCTCAAGGTCGGCGGAGCGAGCATCTTCCATCAACTTCCAGTAGCCACCACACACATTATCATTACCTGGCTCTATAAGCCACGAAGAAGCGAACTCCGCTCGATGGGGCGTTTTCATCAATCAGCTCTTCTTTCGAACTTGTTTTTTCTCAGGCTTATTAGAGAACGTACACCTGCTCGGGGGGCTTCCAGGTTCCTGCTCTCTGGCCAATTGACACCTACTACTAGACACCACCTAGAGATGTTTGGTCACTGAACCTTGTCCAGCATCGGCTCCAGTTCCAGTCCCACTCTCTGCTTCCACTCAAATGTGTTTTATGCCCGTTTTTGTGACTTCTTAATTTATAACCAATTACAAAGGCATTAGTGCGGCGCACGAAGATCTTCAATATTTTTGTTTATTGCGCATATAAATCGCCGCTTTACGGGCCCCGTCTTTATGGCACTTTTGCGGAAGCATCTAACTCCGGGCCTCCGCTCCGCAGGGCGATGATGATGCTCGCCGATGTGCCTAATTAGCTTGTATTATCGATGGGATGCGTGCCAGGCAGAACTTTAAGTCAGGCTCCAAGAACAGCTACAAGGTAGAACACGGAGAGAAAATATGATATGATATGCTCGTTTTTAATTACCAACTTGATCAGGAAAGGTGACAGCAAGGTATTAGGTTTAGGCTTCCTTTAACAATACAACATATGTTGTATGGTTAGTGCCTTAACGTAAATGTTTAAACAAAATGTCAATTAGTCAATGTCTTGAAATTGGAGAATAACTTCGATTTATTAATATAATATTTGAATATCTTTATCATTATCGTTTACATTGACCTATCGAAAAAATCGATAGTTTGATCGATGAGCGGATATTGCTTTAAGAAATTAAATATTCAACTTAATTATAATTATTATTCATATTAATATTATTAGTATTGAACTCCAAACTCTGTAAACGTATCAATCCGATAGGAAACTTTTAAATATTTTCGATATATGATCGATATCTTAAATATATAATCGATATATTTGATATACGATCAATATCTTAGATATCTGATCGCTATCTTCGGTAAATGATCACTCTCTTCTATAAATAATCGATATATTCGATATAGTATCGATATAACAATAATAAAACAACTTTAAATAAAAAGTTTCAATTTTTCCATCTCAAAAAATAAATTTAATTCCATCTCCCTCTAGGACCATCACCTAGAATTTCTCTCCGTGCATTCAGGTACTCATCATTATGGTTTGATATTAATTGCATGGCTCGCTGATGTCATCAGCAGCGTCATCAGGCCCTGGGCAGAAGCGTTAATCAAGATTCAGACGCGTCCAGTCATCCGCTTAGCCACGCGCATATAATTAACTTGGCTGCCACACGGACCAGGTTCAATGTCAAGTGGCAAGGCGGATTTGGCTCTCTAGCGTATCGCGTTGATAGCACCAACGGTACTCCGCCTCCTGGTGCTTCTCCTCCGCCTCCTCCTCTGGCTTCTCGTAAATATTTCATATATGCAAACACCAGCGGGGCTGTTTGCTGGGCAAACAAACTGTGGCCAGAGTCGCTGACCATTGACCGATATGGCTAAGATGGCTAAGGCGATGAAGGCGATGCCGAAGATGTGTGTGTTGGCTGCTGCGTGGCTGTGGAATTTCGTAGCCACTTAGAGAACAAGTACGCGAGCCGGAGATCACGAACTTGCGGGTTGGCCCGCACGAATGGCCAGAACGGGTCTGTGGTCTGGCTCTGGGATGCCCCGATCCCCGATCCCTGATCTTTAATGCTCCCGTGAGATTCGCCAATGGGGCGGTGAAACTTTCGACAGTGACACAATTAGAAGCTACCGCCCATGTATGATTCCCCCAGCCTCAGCTTCAGCTTCAGCTTCAACTCGAACTCCAACTTGACTCTTGACCATAAATAAGCACTTATGCTGAGCGACCCAACAACGACTTTCCTTTCGTTTCGATTTGTTTCGGCCACCAACATCGCCTCCCCCAGACGTTCGTCAATTTGTCAAAATCTCGGCGGCGTGAACGCAAATCTAAGCTTTGAGTTCACTGAGAGAAAAGCTCTAGCATTAAGCAATATTTTTCACACTCCATAAATATTAGATCAAGGAAGATCGGTTTTGAATTCCATACTTATTCATTAGTAAATAATGATATTAATCTATTGAAAAATATAATTAGTTTAATTTCATTTTTAAATACATATTTTTTGTATTTTTAACACCTAGAATTAGTTAACAATAATAAGAATATGCAGCTGGTTCATATAATTCTCAACTAGTCCTAGGTGTGCAAGAAACGCAAACAGAATTAATACTTTCCAATAATTTTCTAGCCCCTCTATGACTTTCCATAGTTTTTCCCTGAGTGTTCGTGCCCCATCTGTCTCCGAGTTGATATGATAAATTGACCATGGACTCGAGACACTCATAAAAGACACATTTGTTCGGCTTAAATGCCCAAACACAGAGCCACTTAGTTTGCGCTGATCCGACCCACGCAGGTCCCCCATCTTAGCATCTCCGCATCTTTGGGGCTTTAGATCTTCGAGGGGGCGAGGGCAATGACCAGGCCGCCAAAGGGCCGCCGCCACCGCAGCTTTCCGAGATCTCAGCTCCCAGCTCCCAACTCCCAGAGCCTCGCTGCACTTGATTCTCCAATTAAATGGCCAGAAGCCGGAGCAGCGTGTGAACCAGAATCGGAGGCGGAAACTTAGAGACTGCGAGGCAGCCGCTGGCAACTTGGCAAGGAGGAAGCGGCGCAGTCAGAAGACAGGCAGTTCTTTTGATTTTATCAGCATTAAATTCCCGACTTCCTGCGACAAGGTCGGGGGCTAATTTCATTTAAGTAAATAAGTCGGCGTTTAACTGCCGGCAATTTGAAGTGTAACGGTAGTGCGAAGACCAAGTCATGTTGCGGTCGAAATGGAATTACAATTGCAATTACACAATTTGGCTATTAACGCCTCGGCTCTGGGACTCGTCAAAGCCAACTCCCAGTCCCAATCCCAGTCCCCTCGTGCACCTTTCACCTTGACAATGAAATGGTTTCCAATGATTGCTGTAATTTCTATTTCTGGTCGGGAGAAACCCACAACACCAAGAGCTGCTCCAAGCTGGAAATGCAAATGAATATCTTGGTGTTTAGTAGAGCAAAACGCCGCCTGAGGTGAGCTGAGCTCAGGTGTGTGGGGTTTACTTTGTACCAGCCATACGTATACGTAATACAATACCAGCTGCGATTTCCCAGACCCGATACTACCGTCTCAGACACCTCTCCGTATCTCTCTGTATCTCCATAATCACGGCTCATATTATGTATGCTATAGCTTCTCTACTATTTCTATTCGTGTTTCCCTATTATTGTTTGATGTCATTGAACTTGAACTTGTCGTGGTCGCCGCTTGCCGCTCGCCGGCTATTTCTGTTTTGGCATTTTATGCAATTTCTCGGCGTGAATATGCTAATACCGATTTGTATAACACCGGTTGCCGTTTGCCGGTCCAAAAACGTGTTCGAAATGTTAATTAAACGACAAACACTGGTGGCTTTTATTCATATTTATGGCAATTAGCAGCAGCCGCCGCCCTGACCCAATTTTTTTGTTTTTGCCAGTTTGTCGTCTTTTGCTAATTGTTTCGGCTTGGGGATCTAAATCAGAACGGGAACGGCAACCGGATGAAGTTGGACTGAGCTGGACCCACCCTAGACTGCATTCTGCTGCATTCCCGGCATTTGAAATTGCACCTCCACCTCGGCTTCGGCTCTCAATTAGACATTCAGCCTGGCGCCAACTGCTAATCGCTGTCTAAGAGAGCCTGCACGCTAACAAGCCGAAAGACAAGACAATGATGGAGATGGTGATGTAATGGAGCTGACAGGGAGTTGGAGGAGGAGTAGGAGCTGGTCTCTAGAGGTGGAGAACTGACTGACCAGTGGATACGGTGCATGAATGCCCAGGAGCTATACTGCGAATAAGTAACAAATTGTAGTATTTGTACATGAAAAGTTTATGGTTTAAATCCCAAAAAAAAACTTTAGGAAAAACTTATACAATTTCTTGCTATAAAAATTAGCTAAAATCTCTCCTAAATTTTTAATGGAACACGCTTTTATTTTTATTTTGTTAAATTACGTTAAAATGATCTTTATTTTGCAATTCCTTTCCGTTTCCTGTGCCAAAGTGACCGTATCCTTTTGTTCTACCGATTATTCTAAATATTAACTCGCTTATCGATTACTATTAAACAGGGTGGCCACAGCAGATCGGCCTGTACATAATAGGGTGTTGTATATAACCTAGTCAGTTGACGTGTTTGAATTAATTTTGACACCGAGGGAAGCCAAATGGTAATTAGCAGAGCTGGAGACATGGCCAAGGGAAAGATTGAAGTAAAGAAAGAAAGAGAGAGAGATCTCTATCGCAGGTGCAATGACTCGACCAGCCGCCTGGGAGCGTTCTCTTTCAATTGTGTTACCCTAGAGCTTCGGACCCGGGCCCTTTCATTCCCTATTCTAACGCCGGGGGTTCAATCAACTCTCGGCTGGCACCTTTACGCATGGCAACCTCAGACGGACCAGGATCTCCGAGACGGGGCTCGGGTACGGGTACGGGTCATGCCAAGTCAGACGCTCTCTCTCGCTTGAACTAATACTTTGTATAATTATCGCTTTGCTGATCTTCTGCACATGATGTATGGAGTGCCCGTGCCAGCCAGCGAGCTGGGCCATTGGGTTTTATGGCTTTGGCACTGGCTGGGGCTCTAGCTCTGTCTTGGGCTCTAGCTCTGGGACAGAGAACACGCAGCTCTCGGTGCAAGACCAGAACCCAAGACTAGCTCCAGTCGGTGCCCTATCTCCGGTGTCCGATCATTAGCTAAATGCCATGCCAGCGTGGGAGGAGATACCAGATCCCAGATACACCAGCCAGCACCTTGCCATATGCTATATGGCGAATGTTAGATACCAGATACAGATCGGATCGGCTCGGCGCGGCTGAGGGAGACAGCAACGGGAAACAAAAGTCAGCGAGCAATTAGCGCTCGGAGAGTGCCACTTAATTGAATCTCGGTTCCCTGTTCCCTGTTCGCGGTTCGGGTTCGGGTTTCTTAAGTCAGGACATCGAACGTGAGACTTTTTTCCGGTGCAAATTACTAAACAGTTACGCATGCGCAGGGGAGAACTAGTTGTTCTTACACAGAGAATAAAGTTTAGATGATACTCGTATCAAATATTTTTCTTCAAGGCTCAAGAGTGTCTTAAGGCCTCAAGTATTTAAACTTAATAAATTGTAACTGGGTTTCCTTCATTATTTTCCAATATATTGGAACATGAACTCTCTAGCTTACAAAAATATCTCTCTCAGCTGTGTCCGAAATTTAATTTTATTATTATTTTCTTTCGAGAGACTCTTCTGTTTTTACTTATACAAAAAAACACATTGTTTCCCATCCCCCTCCTTGATTTATTTTTTGCTGTGCAGTTGATTGCCGGGCATCCATCACCTGTCAGGTGAACCGCTCCAGCTACAGCCCAGCTCCATCCGCAGCTCGGGAGCAATCTGTATCTGAATCTGCATTGGAATCTGCCGTTGGTCGAGGCGTAGCTTCTATGTTATTTCGGCAATTGCTGTAATCAATGCGCTGTTATCAATAACAGCTAGCGGTGTAATAATTGAATGCTTTCTCCACCCATCTGTTCAACTCTCCCAACCAATCCCGTTCCAGCCCCGGCTTTCTTGGAGGCCTTAAGAATTTGTCTAAAATTACGCAAACAAAAATTATGATATATTTGCCCGCAACAGCAGCAGCCGCAGCTCTCGACGAGAGATCCTCTGCAGACTGGTTCACTTCCAAGGCTGTGATTAGCCATGGAGACGGGGCAAGACGAATACTGAATACCGACAGCTGGACAGATTGATTGCTGGCACGGAACGGAGGAGGGAACTGGCACTGGCACTGGCACTGGCACTGCGAAGAGGTAGCACTCATTAAAGCCATGCAAAAGACATCAAAACAAATCAAAGACAGGACACTTGAGTCTGGTCTAGGGCCCCCAGGAGCAAAGACACGAACTGTGGGAAAGAATGCTGGGCCATCCGTTGGACTCCACCCTTAACTGCTTAATTACAGCGCCCAAGGCCAGGCCAGGCCAGGCCGGGCTCATTATAATCTATTAAGCAGTCAGGAGTGGTAGGCAATGTGGCTCCTAGTATGTTGTAGTAGTTCCTTCCATTCCTGTCCTGACAAACTGACAAACTGACAAACAGACACTGACTCTCTAATGACATAGGCCATAAATATGCATATGAGATGGAGCCGAGCTCCAGCTACAGCTCCAGGTCTCTGCCTGCAATTACAATGTCCCGATATAGACAGGCGGAATAGGCCTAGACCTTAGCCTTGGTAATTGTTTCATATGCAACCCGGGCTGCTGCGGCAATTTCATGGCAGCCTCATCTCCTTGGTAGTCTCTCCATTGCCGGCATCGGCATCGGCATCATCATGACCATCGGGCATAATTTACTTAGAAGGCATAGGAATCATAGTCTAGGCCATCCTCCTCCTCCTCCTGCATCTCCCTCTCGACGGGTTCTGTAATAAAACACAGCGTCACGCCAAGGTAGCGCCCTAGCCTTGCGCAACTGCGTCCAATTTGGCAGCGGAATCGAGGAGTAGCAGAGGCAGCATCAGCAGGAGCTCCTGCTTCGATGTCTACATTGCTACCTGGTCGCCGACATAATCATGTTAAATTACTCGCAAATTCATTTGCTGTGCGGCCTCCACCAGTTGCAGTTGCAGTTGCATTGTTAGGGCGCCGTGTTGCAAGTAGTTCCTAGTTGCTGGCTGCTGGCTGCCAGGAGATGTTGCTAGTTGCTACTGCCTGGCGGCTGCATTCAGCAGCGGTGATGCATGGACATGATACGGAGGAGGCCTCCGACTCCGGCTCACTCCATATTGATCTGCTCGGCATTATGGAAATTATGTGATCAAGGCCGGGGGAAAATGGAAATTGTTTCGGAGGGAACTTCGCCGGTTGGAAATTTGCATGCAGAGGAGGCAGAAGGCAATTACAGATCGATTTATTGCTGCTCTCCCGCGGGCATTGTTTTTATTTTCTCTCTTTTTTTGGGCTGCATCTAATTAGAAGCTAGATAAACGCAGCAGCAGTAGCATCGGAGGGAACTCTGCCCCATCGCCACCAAAGGCAGAGTGAGAAATTGCAGCCAGGCCTGCTTCTCCTAAGCTGGTGGGTGTGGTCAACAAGTTGGCAATGTTGCAGCTGCAAATAGCGGTAAAAAAAAGGAAGAAACTACAAAATAAAAAAAGAGGCAACGACAACGCATTTGGGGACAACCAACAAGCCGGCGAAGATTTGTGTTTATTTTGTAATCTTTGAAATATTTGTGGCATGGCAAATATTTTCACTCGCCGCATTTCCGCATAGAGGCTCCCAAAGGTCCCCTAAGAACCGAGGATGGGGTATGGCCAGTACACAGGGAGAAAAAAAGGAATTTAGACTCTGAAAGGTTCAAGAACTTCTTAGATAAATTCGTATAGGAAGTGAGAAGTTCAAAGAAGTCTACTTCAAGTATTTATTTATCAGTTCTAAGAAAGCTTTATCCCAGTTTTATTTATTTATTTAATTTAACCATCAATTTCTCTCTGTGCTTTTGGGAATATTTAGGAAAACTTCCACTTTTTCGCATCTGTTGCTGGCGGCGAGTCCACCTACAGCACTAAATAATAAAGCGTAACCAGCAAAAGGCGTGCCTGGTTGTGGGCCTCCTTCTCCGCCTGGTTCTGTGGGACCAGCCTTAGTCCCAGTCCCAATCCCAATCCCAGGCGGAGCACCTAGGCCTACTTATGTAAGTAAGGCTGCCAGTGCTTGTGGCTTGTAGTTTATGGTTTGTGTACACATTTTTGCACACATGCGCGCCGGGTCATTCAACTTGTTGTAGCAGCGGCGGCGGCGGCGGCGGCAGCCAGAAAGCCAGAAAGCCATGGCCATGGTCCATGGTCAGGTGGTGGTGGTGGAGCATCGGATCGGAGGCGGTGCGCGCGCGCTTTCCTAGAATAAACAAAATGCACGACTTGGCCGAGAGCCGCCAACAACTTTGGCCACGAAGCCACAGAGCCAGAGTCAGAGCCACATCAACACCAGCAACCAGCAAGCAAGCAGCAACATGCAGCAGCAACTTGGCTGACTAACTGACTGACTGACTTCTGTTTGTTGGACCGACACGACCATGTTTGATGTGTACCATCATCATGATCATCCGACTCCGACTCCGAGGCAATGATGATGATGCATGTGGCTTGTTTTAGTTGTTGCACTTGGCACAGCGCAAAAATGGTTGCATAAGTTTCGCTTCGCTTCGGGAACCGGCCACATGATTGACTCCCATTGCCAGGTCCCCAGTCGCAGTCGCAGTCGCAGTCCAAGGCTCTACAGTCAAGTAGAGATGGCTCCCGCTCCCGCCAGTGCCCTGTTGCCCCGCCAATCCTTAACAGTTAATGTGTGAATTTTTATGCGTTGCCAGGTTCGGGTCGTGTTGTTGTTCTTACCGCATAAAATGTAATTTACATCCGTTAGCTTCGAGTGAGAGAGAGGTGGCAGGGACTCCACCTCCTCCTCCCAGCCCCGCTGGATCGCGGATCGAAATTGCTACTCTGATTTGTGGCTGCTGTTCCCCAGTCCAGGTCTCAGGTCCCAGACCTGGGCCAAATTCATGCTTATGAGCACTTGCCGTTAGGATTTTCATTGTTGTTTCGGCAGCAATTTGTTTGCCAAATTGTATCGGGCCCAGCCTCCCCCTGGGGACTCCTCTAGACTCGCATTTAAATGGCCAAGTCATCGAAGGCAAGGCCAAGGCAAAGCAAGGCCTAGGCCCCCCCAGGTAACTATGCGGAAATTAAAATGTGAAATATGCTGGAAATTGTCAACCCTTCAACTGGACGCAATTAATCAAAGTCTCGGTCTCGGCAATTCATAAAGCTGCAATTTGTCAAATCATTTGTGGCAGCAACAAGTGGCTGCAACAGCAACTGGTCTTGTCTTGGCTTCGCTTCGCCTCCTTGGCCAACTGTCAGCTTTGGACAATTTGTTTGAGCCATTTTTTTCCCCATCCCCAGCCAGGGGTAGAGCTGCGTGTGTCCCAGAACGGCGGCGGCGGAGGCTACGTGCCATTTTTCTTGGATTTAGTGGGGCTACACAGGCTAGAGCCGTGGCTGGAGCTGGAGATGTTGTTGCTGCTGCCCCGGCTGCATTTTGATTATGTGGTAATAACACGTTCCAGGCAGACAAAGCTATTGCAATTTGGTAGCTGGAGCAGAGCGGCTCTGTGGGACGTTGGGACCCTGTTATCACGCCGAGGTTGAGGAAGGCTATCAAGCCTACGCAGGTTCTGTTCCCGTTCCCATTCCCATTCCCTGGCCAATTGCATTTACAATTAGAGTCCGGCATTCGCGGCAATAGATAAATTAATTTATTATGGTCATGCCAGTGGACCAGCGGATATGGCCATCGTAAAATTCCCGCCGTAATGGGTCCACTGTTGTAGCTTGGCTTTTCATTAAATAATAAACATTCCTTTTACCATTTCTCATTGCAGCCCCGGTCCAGGAGTACACGGAGATCCAACAGTATTCGGGTAAGTCAAAGTCGGAGGTGCGCGGAAACTTGATTAACTGGCAGGCTGGCAGGAAGAGATACCGGGAGCCAGGAGCCCGAAGCCAGGAGCCCAATAAAAGTGCATTCAAATCCATTTTATGGTGATTACATTCGCGGAACGTAACGATTTATGGCAATCGAGCATCTGTGTCTATTTACTTTGGAGGATGATAACCCTTACCTTGGTTGCTATGCCCAGCAGGATACTTTGCTTACATTATATTTTACGAGGATCATTTTCATTTTAACCTAATGGCAGCCTATCGAATTGAGATGATCGAGTATTTGTTTAGTCTCTGTGGGGTTTAGTTTTTATAGGCCTTGTTTTTAGTGAAGCCACTTAGGTAGCTGGATCGCAAACAAATTAAGAATATTCTTATTAGGAAGTGTAGCGCCAAAGCTTTGCCACCACTAACTAAATAGTCATTGATTAGAACGATAACAAGAAGTGCCACAGGGTAACCTGTGTCACAGGGCAACCACTGCAAGGATATCGAGTTATTAACTCACATCACTAAAAGCCCGTTAGAAATAAAAACTGCATTCCTTTCCCTGTTTAATGCAGTACCTATTATCACCTAACGAACTTGATTGAGTTCCCTCCTCAAACTGATCGATTCCGGGGACCTAAATACCTAATTAGCTCGTCGCCAAGCACTTGTCATAGCCGCTAATCGGCTGCCAATTATCGAGCCAATCGCCGTCATAAAGCGGCATTAGACGAGGTGTGAAGAGTCAGTCGCATGCGAAGACAAATGGAAACATAAAGAAATAAGCGCTGCCTCTTTACGAGTTACGCGGCAAACGTGAGCTGAGCCCCAGCCCGAGACCCGAGAGACCCATACCCAAACCCAAACCCAAGCCGAGCCCCAGAGATTTCAATCAAAAAAATGGTCTAGCCGCTGACAAAGCGAGCGGGAGGGGTAAACTGGCGCGCTTAACGTGTTAATGATGTGATGTGGAATTTATAGCGGGTGGACGTCACTAAATTAGGCAGCCAGTCATAGCCGAGACAGATACAGCGGACACACCGACTCCCGGACAGACGTGCGCATATTTTAACGGCGACGACGACGACGAAGACGACTCCGACGACAGTTGACTTTTGTTTAACGACACTGATGAGCTATAAAAATTGTCTATAGCCGCACGTATTATGACAGCCGCTGGCGCTAAGCCCCGATTTATGGGGGTCGCCCCCGGCGACACAGTAGCACACATCCATATAGGAAAATCACACAGAATATATGGATATATGGATGCAGTGAAGCTTGCCCCGCTTGCATAATCTATTAGCCGGAAAAGTGGGCGAGCAGAGGTGCCAGGCCATTGTTCGAGCCTTGGTTCCCAGGCCCAGACTGCGGCCCAGATCTCGATATCTTGAGTCTAATCTCGTGTTCTTTCAGAGGGCTGCTACTACAACTATGCGCACTACCAGGAGGGCGACCGCATCATGACCAATGAGCCGTGCCTGAACTGCACCTGCCACAACCGCATGCTGATGTGCTACCTGCGTGTCTGCCCCTTCACCAAGCCCATTGGCCACGACTGCATCGTGGAGAAGAGGGAGGACCAGTGCTGTCCCATCATCACCTGCCCAGAAGGTGAGTCTTTGCACTGCTCTGAAGACCCCAAGTTGCTCACCTCCCCATTTCAGTGCCCGTGGATGTGCCCTACCATTCCCCGGAGCCGGGAACCGAGCTGAGCATTCCCGAGAAGTTTGGCTGCAGCATCGAGGAGAAGTTCTACCCGGAGGGCGCCCAGGTGCCATCGAACCCCAATAAGCCTTGCGAGCTGTGCTATTGCATCAACAACCAGACCAAGTGCGTCATGCAGGAGTGCACCCTGCACGTGGACGGCTGCCTGCCCATCTACAACAAGGGATCCTGCTGCCCGGTTCGCTACAGTTGCGGTAAGTCCCCCTTAAACCCATGGAAGAACCACTAATTAAACCCCGTTAAATCCCCCTCACAGACCACGAGAACGAGCTGGACTTTGTGGACCAGTCGACCACCACTACGACCACCACCGAGCGACCCACAACTGGCTTCATCCTGCCCAGCACCATGGTGCCGCCAGTGTCCACTGACTGCATCCACGATGGCGAGATCTTTGCCGATGGAGCCTCCCTGAAGGGCAAGAATGCCTGCGAGCACTGCTACTGCATGCGCGGCGACATCGTGTGCGCCGTCCAGGAGTGCGAGGTGCCCATGATGGCGGCCAACGGCAAGTCCTGCAAGGCCATGCCCGCCGCCGAGGGTCAGTGTTGCCCGAACAACTACATCTGCGAGGACGACAGTGCCACCACCGAGATCGTGGAAATCACCACCGAAGAGAGTGTCACTTCGGTGCCAGCCAAGGGCATTCACGCCGAGATCCCCAAGGAGGATGTGGACCTGCAGGAGCACATTGACGACGAGGAGAAGGACAAGGAGAGTGCCACGGATATTCCCTCAGCGGAGGGCAGTGGCGAGGTTGAGGATGAAGAGGAGGAGAAGGAGAAGGACAAGGCTACCACGACTGCTCCGGTGCATGTCACGGATGAGAAGGACTTCTCCTTCGAGCCCGAGTCCTCCACCGCCGGTATTGCCTCCGATTCCAGAATCGATGTGCCATCCTCCACCGAAGAGACCAAGGAAACATCCACCGAATCCGCCGAGGAGGAGGAGATTGTCAAGATCGTCACCACGCCAGAGCCCGAGGGCAGTGGCGAAGAGGATGTGTCTAAGCCTGCCAAGACGCCCGAGACTCCCGAGAAGGACATTGCTGAAGACGAACTCATCAAGGTCAGCACTTCCGCTCCCGCCAAGGCCAGTCCCGAAGAGTCCAGCACCTCTGCTCCAGTTGAAAAGGAAGAGGAGGAGGACATCAAGCCCACGCCATCTGGAGAAGTCAGCGGCGAAGAGGAGGAGAGCAAGCCCACGCCTGCTGAGGAAGGAAGCGGCGAAGAGGAGGAAGCTGACAAGCCTACACCGGCTCCAGAGGCATCTCAGGAGGAAGACGCAGCCAAACCCACTTCCGCTCCGGCGACAAGCGATGAGAAGGATGTGGAATCCAAGCCCACATCCGCTCCAGAGGGTAGCGGTGACGAAGAGAAGGAAGTCAAGCCAACCTCAGCTCCTTCGGCCAGCGACGAAGAAGAAGAGGAAGCCAAGGCCACTCCAGCTCCCGAGGAAAGCGAGGAGGGAGAGGAGTCTAAGCCCACTAAGGCTCCAGCAGCCGCCGATGAGGTTGAACCAGCCAAGCCCACTGAATCCACTGAGGAAGCCAGCGGCGAAGGCGAGGAAGAGATTGTCAAGGGAACCACTCCTGCTGGAGAAGTCAGCAGCGAAGGAGAAGAGGAGATTATCAAGGAAACCACACCAGCTGGAGAGGCCAGCAGCGAAGGCGAGGAGGAGATCGTTAAGGGAACCACCCCCGCCGGAGAAGCCAGCAGCGAAGGAGAGGAGGAAGCCGCCAAGGGAACCACTCCCGCCGGAGAAGCCGAAGAGGAGATCGTCAAGGCCACCACTTCAGCTCCGAAATTGGACGGCGAAGCCGAAAAGGAACCCGATTCCGCAACGGAAACTCCTGTTGCTGGAGTCGAGGACTTGGCCAAGCCCACAACGCCAGCCGCTGACACCTCCGAGGAGGAGGAAACCATTAAGGTCACCACCCCTGCCGACAAGACATCTGCTGAAGAAGACTTGGCTGGATCCACAGCTCCTTCCACTGATGTCAGTGGAGAAGAGGAGATTGTCAAGGCCAGCACACCCAAGACCTTGGGCGAGCAGCCCTCAGCTACCGAGGAATCTACCGAGTTGCCAGCGGAGGAGGGAGATCTGGAGAGTTCGACCAGCGCCCCAGCTATTGCCTCGTCCACCCAGGGTGCTCAGGATGCCGAGATCGAAAGTTCCACCAGCGCACCCGCACGCGCAGGCGACAAGGAGGAAGCTGGATCAACCGAGCCCACTCCCGAGCGCGACGACAAGGAGTCTGGAGAGGTTGAAGAGGATGCCACGGATCTGCCAGTCGAGGATGCTGTCAAGAGCACGACTGCCAAGACCACGACGGAAAAGACTGAGGAGGAGTCCTCCACTGAATCCGAGGAAGCTGAAGTCGAGACTGCAACCGCCAGTCCAGTCGACAAGCAGGAGCAGGAGCCAGCAATTGAGCCTGTTGATAAGGACCAGAAGGATAAGGAGGATGAGCAGACCAGCACCGAGGTGCCGGACAAATCTGACAAGGTTCCAGCTGTTGTCCAACCCGAAGCCACGACCAGTCAGCCCGAGGAAGAGGAGGAAGTGTCCACCGATAAGCCATCCTCGGTTTACCTGCCTCCTGCAGGAGAGAAGGACTCCGCTGAAGCTGAGCCGTCTGCCACAGAACCCTCTGCCCAAGAGGAGCCATCCAAGCCAGTGGAGACTACGCCACAGCCCCAGGACATCTCATCCAGCACTGCTGCCGTCGACACCCGCAAAGACTTCGCAACGGAGAAGGCCACCGAGCAACCCAGCACCGAAGATCAGAGCACCGCTTCCGAAGCCATGCCCGCCATGGATCTGCCCGCTGCCATTCCTGGAGAAGGCGATTGCCTGGTGGAGGGCAAAACCTATGCCAACAACAGTATCGTCCCCGCCACCACTCCCTGCGACGTGTCCTGCAGATGTGTCAGCAGCCTGGTGGCCTGCCAGCAGATGGAATGCAAGCTGCCCGAGGATCGCGAGAAGTGTGTCCTGGCTGCCGATCTTCTGGATGGCTGCTGTCCCACTTACATCTGCGATGAGAGCACTGAGAGCGCTGAGAAGGAGCAGGACTCCTCCACAGCCAAGCCCGAGGACAAGATCGACGAGGATGTCTCCGAGATCAGCACTGAGGAGATTCCCAATGACGTCATCATGCCAACTGGCATTACTGAGCAGCCTCTTTCTCACTTCAAGCCCGATGAAGAGAGCCCGGCCGTGACCACGGAAGCCTCTACGACCGCCGCCAAGGTTGACAAGAAGCCAATTGAAGAGTCCGACGAGGAGAAGAAGCCTGTCGAAGAGTCCGACGAGGAGAAGAAACCTGTCGAAGAGTCCGACGAGGAGAAGAAACCAATTGAGGAATCCGACGAGGAGAAGAAGCCACTTGAGGAGTCCGACGAGGAGAAGAAACCAGTCGAAGAAGCTGATGAGAAGGAGAAGGATCAGCCTACGCCGGCTGAAGACGAGGAGGCCCAGAAACCAATTGGAGAAGAACCCAAGCCCGAAGACGAGAAGAAGCCAGAGGATGAAATCGTTGGGGCCACTGAAGAGCCCAGCACCAAAAAACCTGTCGAAGATGAGGCTTCCACGCCCGGACAGGTGCCTGATGATTCCGAACAGGACACGGCTACTCCCGCTCCTATTCCAAGCGAAGAAGAGAAACCAGTTGATGAGAAGAAACCGACTGGAGAAGAGAAGCCCTCAGAAGAGGAGCCAACTCCTGAGGATAAGATGCCTGCCGTCACCGCTACGCCCGAGGAAGAAACCCCTGCCGTCACCGCTACGCCCGAGAAGGAGACACCCGAGAAGGAGACTCCCGAGAAGGAGACGCCCGAGAAGGAGGCACCAGAGAAGGAGACACCAGAGAAGGAGTCACCAGAGAAGGAGACACCAGAGAAGGAGGCGCCTGAGTCCTCGACTGAACTGCCAACCGCTGGCAAGCCAAAAGAGGAGGAACCAGCTTCAGGTACCGATAAGCTACCCGAAGATGCTCTTGAGGAAAGCACAACTGCTGCTCCATCTAAGGCATCCGACGAGAAGGAACCGGCCGATGAGGAGGACATCGTTCCTGCCACCTCTGTGCCCATTGCAAGCGAGGAAGAAGTTAGCACCAAGAAGCCTGCCGTCCATGGCGCCTTTGTACCATTGCCCACTCTTCCCCCCACTCAGCCTGAGAAGAAACCAGCTGAGGACGAGACCTCCACTGAAATCTCCACCGAGCCAAGCGCTGAGGGTGAAAAGGATACCTCTGCTGAGACAGCCACGCCCTCCGTGTCCGACAACGAGATCGAGGAAGAGGACGAGGCCACGCCTGCTACTCCTGTGGCTGCTGCTGCTCCTGGTTCCGATGCTGCCGATGAAGACAAGACCCCGAGCACTGACAAGACCGTCGAGGCCGAAGAAAAGCCAACCACTGTTGCCCCATCGGCTGGCGATGATGAGGAGTCGAAGCTGCCCAAGCTTCCCCAGGATATCTTTGAAGAGGAACAGCCCGCAGTCACCGATGCTCCCGCAAGGGATCAAGGCGAACAGAAACCAACCGAGGATGAGACCTCTACGTCTGCTTCTGCCGAAAATGAGGTCGAGCCAGAATCTGATCGCGCGACCACTGCTGCTCCTGCTAAGGACGAGTCTGACGAGCAGTCCACTGGAGCTCCTTCTTCTGATGAGCACAAGGAGTCCCCAGAATCTGAAGTGCCCACCACGGTTGCTCCTGGCGAGAAGATTCCCTCAAGCAGTGTCAATCCTGATGAGGAACCCGCTGCCACTTCTGCTTCTGCTGCCAAGCCTGACGAAGATGTAGAGAAGGACACCGGCATCGCAGAAGAGGATAAGGAACCATCGACAGATAAGACGCCTTCCCAGGCTGGAGAAGAGAAGCCTACGGCTCCTCCCAGGACTCCTGTCTCTGATGAGAAGCCCGATGTTCAGAAACTGCCTGAGGACGTTCTTGCTGAGATTCCACAGCCATCTACTGAGGCTGAAATTGTGGCAGACACAACTGCTCCAAGCGTTGACCAGAAGGAGCCTGCTGCAGTTACGTCAATCCCATCTGCCGAGGTCGATGAGGAAGCCACTACAACTTCTCCAACCTCTGAGAAGGATGAGAAGCCAACTGAGGAAGAGAAACCAACTGAGGAGGAGAAGCCAACAGAGGAGGAGAAGCCTGCTAAGGAGGAGAAACCATCGGCGGAAGATAAGCCTTCCGAGGAAGAGAAGCCAACTGAAGGAGAGGAGGCATCTGAGGAAGAGAAGCCCACTGAGGAACCGACCAAGGTTGCAACTCCCGAAGACAAGACTGAGGCGCCCGAGGAATCCTCCGATGAAGTGGTACCATCTTCTGAATCTCCAGCTGACGCACAGCCCGAGGATAAGCTTCCGTCATCCACCGCTCAGGCGCCAGTTGAGAAGATCCCAGATAGCTCCACCGAGCTGCCAGCTGAGGATGCCGACAAGGCTACCACCATTGCTCCTGCCGCCGGTCACGATACCTCTGCCCCGTCTGAAGACAAGATTCCCTCCACTTCCAGCGAGGAGGAGGACGAGAGTCCCGAAGGCACAACTGCCTCGCCACAGACTGCCGCTGATGATGACACCAAGAAACTGCCGGAGGCCGAGCCAACCTCGACCGAGAAGGAACCACAAACTGATGAGGAAAAGCCCGTGGATGAGAAGGCTGAAGAGAAGCCTGAGTCTGCAACTTCAGTGCCACTTCCGACCACTGCTGCCCCAGTTGCTGGCGGAGATATCGAAAAGGAGGAGGATGCATCCACCGAAGCCTCTACTGAAGCCTCATCCCAGGAGGAAGAGCAGGAGATCAAGCCGACCGCCGCTCCAGCCGCTGAGGAACCGAAACCATCCGAAAAGGAGCCCTCATTGGACGAGCAAGAAGCTGAGATCACAACTCAGCCCAGCACTGAGTCCGAGTCCGACAAGGAACCCAGCGATGACACCGCATCCGCTACTTCTGGACCCATCGAGGAGGCTTCCACAGCAGCTCCCACCAAGAACGAATCAAGCATTTCCACTGAAAAGATGGAAACGGAAGGCACCACCGCAGCCAGCCCATCTGTGCCTGCCGTTCAACAGGATGAGACCAAGGATGCCACCACCGTGGCACCAGTGGCAGATGAGAAGGAAGTGCCAGCTCCTCAGGACGATACCAAGACACCCCTTGATGTGGCCACAGATTCGCCTGCTTCTCAGGAGGAGGATCAAGAAGACAAGACCGAGGCTCCAATTCCTGCCGGAGTGCCTGAAGCTGATTCTACCGCAGCTCCTGTGGATGTTCCTTCTGCCGAGGAGATCGACACGAAGCCCATGGATGGTGTCATGTCCCAGACTATTGCTCCCCACGGTGCCGATGATGGCACCGAAGAAGACGCTGACCAGGCTTCTGCTACTGCATCTCCTGAGGATGCTGACAAGACTCCAGCCTCTGAAGCTCCCCAAGAAGCGGACAAGACTCCAGTTACTGTGTCTCCTCAGGATGCTGACAAGACTCCAGTTACCGTGTCTCCTCTGGATGCTGACAAGACCCCAGCCCCTGAAGCTCCTCAGGATACTGACAAGACTCCAGCCTCTGAAACTCCTCAGGATGCTGATAAGACCTCTGAAGCTCCTCTGGATTCTGACAAGACCCCCGCTACAGTATCTCCTCAAGATGCTGATGAGATCCCGGCTACAGAGGCTCCTGCGGATGCTGACAAGTCTTCCGAGGCTCCTCAGGACGAAAAGAAGACTCCTGAAGATGATGAGAAGACTCCTCAGGATGATGAGAAGACTCCAGCTACCGCAGCTCCTCAGGATGATGAGAAGACTCCAGTTACCGCATATCCTCAGGATGAGATCCCAGTCACAGTTGCTCCCGAAGACACCGACAAGATTCCGGCCACAGCTGCTCCAGTTGTTCCTGATGTCGAGCCCAGCAGCGAGCAGCCTCCTGCATCCGAGGATGTCGGCGAGGAGAGCACCGAGCCTGCTGTCGATGATGCCGAGGATACCACTGACAAGTCTCCAGCTGGTGCCAAGCTGAAGCCACCCACTCCAGCCCCTGCAGTTCCATCGGAATCTCCCGTCACAGAGGCAGAGATCGTGCCAGAAACCGCAGCTCCAGAGCTCGAGAAGGATGTGCCCGAGAAAGAAGTGTCCACCGAACAGCCACAGCCGGCTGATGAGAAGACCACTCCGGAACCAGTCGTCAAGCCCAGCCTGGACTCCACCGAGGAGGGAGAGGAGTCCGTGGAGTCCGAGGAGGAGCATGCTCCTGTCACGGAAGCAGCCGACAAGGAGGATGAGAGCAAGGAGACTGAGGACGAGCCCGAAGTGCCCGCCGTTGTATCGGAGATTCCGGCGCCGACCGCCGCTCCTGGAGCCCAGGACACAGAGGCCACCACAGTGCACCCACTCTTCGCCCACCTGCCCAGCTCCACGAAGGGACCAGCCATCGATGACCGTGTCGGAGAGGAGGAAGAGGAAGCCACGACGATCCGCGCCAGCTCAAGCACCAGCACCAGCACAGAGGCTCCAGTTACCGCCGCTTCGTCGACGACGACGGAGGCCAGCATCATTACCCCGCCTCCCTATGGCCACGCCCCCGAGTACGAGGACGAATACGACGAGGAGGAGGTCTTCGGACCCGGTACCTGCCGCTACGCCGGCAAGCTGTACGTGTCCGCCCAGCAGATACCGCGTGACGATCCCTGCGACTTCTGCTTCTGCTTCCGAAGCGACATCATCTGCCTGCAGCAGTCGTGCCCGCCACCGATCGCCGGCTGCCACGAGGAGCCCATCTCGGGCTTCTGCTGCCCGCGCTACGAGTGCCCGGTGTCGATGGCCGCCGTGCTGAACATCACCACGAGTACGACCACCACCAGCACCACCCTGCCGCCCCACTTCCTCCACTACTCGCACGGCGAGGCGGTGAAGCACACCGGTTGCCTGATCAACGGCCGATCCTATCGCGTCGGCGAGCAGATCGAGTCCACGAGCGGACCCTGCATTAGCTGCACGTAAGTTTACAGATGTCGAAGGCTTTCCAGAATTTCCAATTAATCACGTTGCCTTTCCAGTTGCGGCGGCGACGGCAAGATGAAGTGCGATCCCCAGCAGTGCGTACCCGAACCCACCATGCAGCAGGTGATGGCCGCCGTGGTGTCGGGACGCAAGAGATGAACCACCAGCCATGCTCACTAAATATAATTTAACTAATTCTTAAGCACACTGCAGACAACAATCACGAACCGACGAACCAACCAGCCCAGATTGCACCACTCGCCAACTAGCAATAGTAATAGGAATCACAACTAGAATCCCAATCAGAACCGGAACCGGAAATTAGACTCGAAATAGGTGCCAAAAGCAAAATAGGGAAGAACCACGAACCACCACCAGATAACCAGATATGCAACAATAGTGTTAATTTGGGTTTGCCGACATTCGCACTCTTTCAATTGGATTACGCCCACTTGTTTCGGATTAGGTTACGGTGACGAAGCAACCAGTGATATTGTACTGTATACATAGTATAGGTGCAATTAATTTAGACGCGCTCACTTAAAGGATTACTTATTTGTCACGAGAGAGAGTGGTGACCGAAGGGGGTGACTACTACAGCCGACGTAGCGCGTGCCTTGTAAGGTCGTTCATTGTGCCCGCCCGCCGCCGCCGCCGCCATAAACAATCGCTTTCAGGAGACTCTCAGCACGAAAAGCTATTGCTATATTCCGGACCCGGACTCGGACTCGCAATCAATGGCGTTACGAAGCCACGGCTTTCGGCCGCCGGATCGGACTCAATTCTACTTTTCCCGGTCCCCGTCCGGCGGCTCACTCTTCTCCAATATGCGCTTTTATAGTATTTTAGTCACCTTATTTTTTAAACATTATTATTTTTGTGTATAATTGTTGCTTCTAGTCTTCTTTTGTTGCAAGAGCAACGGAATCCGCCTGTAACACGCGCACAACCCGATCGATCGATCGATTGCCCATCGCATATCGATCCGACCAATCGGACCAGTTGAATTGAGTTGAGTTGAGAAACTGTATCTTCTATGAACTATTCCAAGCTTTTATACTTTTATATACAATACGTGTACGTGTACGTGTAGAGTGGAGAAACGAACGAACTAGTTTTTATAGCAATTTTACAAAACGAACCGCGCGAATTGCATAGTTTTAACGGATTGAATTTGTACTTCGCCCCGTGGCACCTGCCAGCGATCTGGTGGCAGGTCCTTCCGAGTGGCAGAAACCGTAGTCTACATAGAATTTTTAGATCAACTGATAAAACGGAAAAACTAAATACGGAACGCACACACAACACTGTAGGCGACGGCTACTGCTCGACTGACCGAAAACCGGACCGATCGGATCGGAGGATATATTGAAGTTACCTTTGTAAACTATTTTTTTTAACCACCAGCTGCCGCGCTGGTGGACGACGACACTTAATGAGGCGATCCCGTCCTGGACTTTCGGTCACTTGAGCCTTAGCAATGCAACCGCGCCGAACGAATACGAACATCAATTAGATTTATATAATCTCTAAATATAGTTGTAGCTCTAAGTATTTAATTTTAAAAATAAATAAATAAATTTTAATTTAGATCTTATTTATTTGATATGTCTTTTAAGAACAGCTCTTGTGTTTCCATACCTTATCATAATTTATATGCAAGCTTTTCTTTGTAATCTAATAAATAAATACAACGCTTTTTATTGAAATGTAAGTCCCGGGTGTATTTATTTACCTATTTTCAATTTACTAATAGCGTTAAATGTAGGAAGGAATAAAAACCATGAATTGGGTACAAAACCATGAAAATGAGAGTATCAGCCTATGCCGGTTAAAAATTGCCAGTTTCTGGAGAGAATCAGTCTCTTCCGACTCTAAGTGGCCAATTTCTGGAGAGAATCAGACTCTTCCGGCTCTAAGTGGCCAATTTCTGGAAAGAATCAGACTCTTCCGGCTCTAAATGGCCAGTTTCTGGAGAGGATCAGGCTCTGCCGGCTGTAAATGGCCAGTTTCTGGAGAGGATCAGTCTGTGCCGGCTGTAAATGGCAAGTTTCTGGAGAGGATCAATCTCTTCCGGCTGTAAATGGCCAGTTTAAGAAGCGGATCTGGCTCTGCCGGCTGTAAGTGACCAGTTTCTGGATAGGATCAGGCTCTGCCGGCTGTAAATGGCCAGCTTCTGGAGTGGATCACGCTGTGCCGGCTGTAAATGGCCAGTTTCTGGAGAGGATCAGGCTGTGCCGGCTGTAAGTGGCCAGTTTCTGGAGAGGATCAGGCTGTGCCGCCTGTAAATGGCCAGTTTCTGGTAAGGAACAAGCTGTGCAAGCTGTAAATGACCAGTTTCTGGAGAGGATCAGGATGTACCGACTTAAAATGGCCAGTTTCTGGAGAGGATCAGGATGTACC
>VNJW01008932.1:0-122458 GCA_008042615.1 Drosophila auraria
CACTCCTATGGCAGCTATAGGATATAGTGGTCCGATTTCGACCGTTCCGACATATATACTGCGTGCTAAAGAAATAAGAATATGCTGAAAATTTCAGCCCGATAGCTCAAAAACTGAGAGACTAGTTCGCGTAGAAACCGACAGACGGACAGACAGACGGACAGACAGACGGACAGACAGACGGACAGACAGACGGACAGACAGACAGACGGACATGGCTAGATCGACTCGGCTGGTGATGCTGATCAAGAATATATATACTTTATGGGGTCTGAGATGCCTCCTTCACTGCGTTGCAAATATCATGGCAAAATTATAATACCCTCTGCAAGGGTATAAAAATATAAAGAAGAGGAGCCGGACTCTGCCAAGAAACGAGCATTAAATCTCGCCCCACCACCCACTCAACAAAGGTGGATTTTCCTCCATTTCTTTCTCGCTGACTGGGTTTTTTTCAACATTTTTCCAGAGCTATTTTTTCTAGAGCGGCGGCGAAAAGAAGCGACCCAGCCAAAAGCTCAATTTGTACCTCAATTAAGGCGTCGACCATGGCACAGTGGGGCAAAAAAGCTCTGCCGCTTGTGGCGCATTTCCGTTTCCGGTGATGGGGTCTTGAGCGGCACTGGGAGAAACACTGGGAGAAGTAAGAGACCTAAGAGACCTTAGAGAAAAATAGTGTAAAGCTTAAAGTGTCTCTAATTTTTCAGAATTTTTTTATTTAGACTTAATCCTAAATATTTTCTTTTTAAATATTATTTTCCCGAACTTCTAGGATTTCTTCAACATTTATCATTTAAAGGAGCCTGCAGGGCAGAGAAATTGGTTGACTTGCGGGTCGGGATTATGGGCACCAAGTAATTTTATAAAATATTTAAAGATGCAGAAATACTGAAGATGAAGTGGTGGCTCTCTAATGAAACAGCTTCATATCCAATCATTTATCTCCAAAGTCAAGTCCTTAAAATCGATTGTACAGAAAAATCTATCTAAAATCCGCAGCTTTATTCCCCACCTTAGAACCCCTTCATTCTCTCACTGTAGATGCCACCCTTAACCCCCTTTCCCCTCGCCAGTGCCGGCGCCCATGAATTATGGCCATGGTTCGTGCTCAGAGGCGCTGCACGGCGTCAGATAAAAAAGTGTTTGGCCGAAACGAAAAGCGTTTCGCTGAAATATCCTGGCTCCTGAATGGAGAGATAACCAACGGCAGGCGCGCGATTTTCAACACATTTCTGCCAGGATACACATATATATATATATATACATCCTTTTTCTGCTGCGTTCGCACAGGCACAAGGGGTTTTCCTTCCGCTTTTGCCTCCATTTTTACACCCATTTTCCCCCGCTTTTCCGCCCGCTTTTCCTACGTTTTATTGCGCCAATGTTCAGGCTGCAGTTTCGCCTGGTTTTTCCGCTATTTTGTCGTGTGTTTTTTTTTGTTTTTCCTTTTCTTTTGTTTGCCTTATTGAGCTTTCAGCACTTTCGCTCTTGGCCTTTTCTCTCTGTTTTTCTGTTTTCCAGGGTGGTGGCGGCGCCACAGCCGGAAAAAAGTGCAGAATCAAATAATTTACTTTCCAATTCGCGCTGAGATCACGTTTTTAATTTGAAAATTTTACAACTTGCGAGCTGCAAACAATGTTTATTTTTACACAGCGCAGGGCAGCGTTTTTTGGGGGTGCGAAAAGTGGCGTTCGTGTTTTTCTCTTCTTTTTTTTGGGTTTTACATCCTCGCGAATATTCAATTCCAAGTGCGCCGGGATTTTCCATACTCCCCTAATCGGAAATCAGCGCTGAATTTGTTTATGAAGCGCCCGCTGTTGATACCAATTAACCCCGGCTAGTGTCTGCCTGTAAGCAACTTTTGCATATGGAAAACAATTTGTTTTTGGTTACCTTTTTATACCCTTGCAGAGGGTATTATAATTTTGCCATCATATTTGTAACGCAGGAGGCATTATATAGGCATTTATATATTCTTGATCAGCATCACCAGTCGAGTCGATCTGGTCATGTGCGTCTGTCTGTCTGACCGTTGCTACGCAAACTAGTCTCTCAGTTTTTGGGCTATCGGGATGAAAGCTTAAGAATAAACTTATTTCTATTGCAAATATTATATATGTCGAATCAGGCGAAAGTGGACTACTATATCTTACAGCTCCTATAGGAACAATCGCGTCAAATTAGCCGATTTTTGTTGATTTAAAGATATTGGATTCAAATAAAGTATATTATACTTTATTTAGTTTTTGTTACCCAAGCATTTTGCAAAGTTTGAAACTGCATAACTAAGCCATAATTGCATATATTTCAATTTGGAAAGATGTTCTTTGCTAGTTTTTATCAGGATAATAAATCTGCATACTTAGTTTAAAAAATTAATTTTTGCCAATTTTTGACAATTAAGATGATGTAACCCCTTGCTAAATTTTGAAAAATCGGCCAACATTTTTTTCTGATTTTTTTTCAATGTTTTGATTGTTAATAGTTAAGATTTTAGTGGCAATTCGGAAAACATACAGATTTTTGCTATTACTTGCTTTTTGGCTATAAGAGGCTCCCAAGAAGACCTCAAATTCGAGAATTTTTGGGTTGCGAAAATAGAATAAGGGATCATATACATACAGACAGACGCAGATGACCAGATCGACTCGCCTGGTGATGCTGTTCACGAATATAAATACTTTGTGGGGACGGAAATGCCTCCTTCAGCCTCCTCCAAAAATAAATTGTTTTCCATATGCAAAAGTTGCTTACAAACGAGACAAAAGGGTATGTAAACTTCGGCTTGCCGAAGTTAGCTTCCATTCTTGTCTAAAATTAATTCAAAGAAAATTGCTGCAAATTTTGTTTTGGGAAGTTTTTTAATACACTCTTATTTTCCTAACTTAACTAAATTTATTAATTTTACACTTCAAATTGTAAAATATTTTTTAATATGTACATTATCCCTTTAACCCTTTTTCCTCTCTATTTACTCATAAAAAAAAACCTTTTATAAAATTCCCCCTTGAAATCGGAAACGCAACAAAATGTTGGTATCGCTGAGCCAACAATTTTGCGGTTTAATTGGCGTGTGTTTTGGCCAAATATTTACTTAAGCCGCCGAGGAGGGACTCATTCTGAGTGTTTGCGGAACTTGATTAATTAAACGGCGAACTTTTCGGCCACCCACAAACCTAACACGCATGTGTACGTGAGATTTTGATGTATGATTTCGGCTGAAGCCAAGTCCTGGACGATCCGTAATGGAAAAAGGGAAAATAATGGTGAAAAAATATGCAAAACATAATGCAAAAATATCCAATGCAATGATAAATGACGGACTTCCGCTGCAATCCTCGATCCAAAAGCAGTCGCTGCCTCGTCTCCATTGTTTGTCATATTCAAATGCCAAAAACAGGGGAAAAATATTGTCATTATCGGAGAGAGAGCGAGCTTGTCGCCCATTCTGGGGAATCATTTGTCTCTCCGCGGCAGTGACCACCCGTATCTGGCGGCTAATGCATTTCTGGAGAGTCAGGTTAGGCAGTTGCTCAGTTGGTCACTCCCTCGGATGCATTTCAATTAGAGGTAGGCTGCGTTTTTTTTTTAATATTTTTTTTTTTGTGGTTGCCTAACAGCTTTGTCTTGACCCGCGAGTTGAAATTAATAATTGTTTTCTCTCCTCTCTCACCTGGTAGACACCTCAATGACATTTACCTGCCACATAAGCCACGAAAAGTAATGTTCGCTTCACGTACGAGTGTACGGGGCATTAGGCATTAATAAGCACAAAATAATGTTAATAATGTCATCATTGGCGGCCCCAGCGGACCCACCGCTGAGGTGGGAAACCCGTGTTTGGTGTAGTGTCTCCTCCTGGCGGGTAATAAACGGCTGTCCTGGGGACACACATGCATTTATTCATAATACATATAATAATAATAATCATATATTTATGCCCATTCGAAGGCAGTGCTCATAAACGAAATGTTCAATTCATTTGATGGCGCTTAACGCCGGCAATTACATCCGGAATCGGGCGGTGGGTCTCTCAGCCGCAAAAGGCGCCGCCGAGGAGGAGGTTTGGGTACTTAAAAAAGGTATTTGGATACTTGGCTAGTTTTTCAATCTCAGGGGAAGTTTTTATACTCAAGGTGAGGCTCTAGGAAAAACTAATTGCATTTATAACTTTATGGTTTTGGGAAGATATGCGAAGGAGATGAGAGTATTGCTCTATCTGGGGTTAGTTTTTATATCTTTTATAGATTTTCTTAGTTTCTTTTGATTGTTGGTAAATGGAAATTAAGGTATTGGTTTCTTTAAGACCTTTTAATGTTTGATTTTATGTATGTGATATTCTTAGTTACTTTTGAAGGTTATTAAATGGATATTAAGGTTTCGTTGTCTCTAAAGGTTTTTAAAGTTTTATTTTTAGAGAAATTTGTATGAGTTTAATTTATAGGTATACCTCCGTAGGTTTTTATACAAGTTTTTCGGTTAGAAGATAATGATTTTCCTGAAGTTATGAGTTTATAATAAGTTATTTATATTATTTTATTATTTTAATCAACAAAGCTCGGTTTAGATATAATTTACTAATCAAAATATATTTCTTACTGTAGCTCTATAGTTGTTAGTTAATATTTTCTTGCGATTTCAGACTCTACCTCTTCAGCTTTCCTTTAAAGAAACCTGAAGCTGCACTGTGCTCTGTATCTTAATTATTTTATATAGTTTTACTTTAATTTTATAATTTTTACTTCAATTTTTCTTACTAATCCAGACCTCCTCAGCTTTCTTTTTAAGAAGAAACCTGTAGCTGCACTCTGCTCCATTTTCTCCCATCAATGATGGCGCTCAGCTACAATTAAGTGACCCAAAAGATACTCTATCCAAGCCATGTGTAGGAGAGGTAGGAGTTAGAAATCTCGTTAGTGCGAGTGCTTGAGCCACGGCGCCCGTGTTGACCAACTCAATTAGCCGGGCATTGAGAGCAGTTAGCGGCCGAGGAGTAGGTGCAAATCGACGGCCAAACAAAGGCGCAAGCAGCTGGGCAATTAGCGGCCAGCAAATTGTACGGACTCACGTCTCTGGACTACGAAGAATGCAGAGCTCCTCCAAAGACAATCAATTACAATGGGTTAACAAAGCGCGGCTCAAATATTTGGCCAGCGCTAAGCGCCAGCGGGGAAAGGGTTAAGGCCGTACCCGATCAAATGCGTTGAGTCAACACACACAGGCATTGACGTCTCCGACTTGAAGGAGGATGATGATAAAGCCGGCCGGGGCTCAAGATCTCCAGCTACAGCCTCACATGTTGTTGGCGTTGACTTCTGCTGAAAATCCGAGTACATTTGAATGTTTGTTTAGGCTCTGGGAGCTCTCTGAGCCCTGAGATCTCTGAGTTGGCAGCCCATAAGAGTTACCCATGAGATACAGATACTCCTCGCACTCATGAGATACTCCTCATGCCATTGGTAGCGCCGCGCGTACGGGAGAGGAGGAGCGCCTGTCTGTTGGCCATAATTGAGTGCACTTTCCACGGAACTCTGGCAGCGGCAGCAGCAGCATCCAGCTAGCAGCGATTATGAAATGCCAACAGCTCCAGCTCCAGCTCCAGCTTCAGTTTCATCTCCAACTCCCCAGCCAGACATCTCTCTGACTGGCAAATGGCGAACATCAGGCGCTCGTAATCGTTACGTTTAAGTACTCGCATTTTCTGTATTTCATCTGCCATTTGATGCTGGGCAAAAGGCACAAAATCTCGTAAATCAATTGATAAAGCGAAGCGGAAACAAGTGGCAGCCTCAATTGCGATGGGCCAAATAAATCTGCCGTCTCGCCCATTTCCCAGTTTTAGTAGATCCTCCGCCGGCAGCCTCAGGCAGAGCGGCAATTAAGGCGACAAAACTGCAAAGCGACCAAAGAGCCACCCAAAAAGCGCAATTAGCGATCGTTGGGGTGCAGAATGTGGGGGCCAGTAGTTCCTCCAGTGGTGGCAGACACGTGTCCGTGGACACTGAATCCAAGCAGGGGTAGAGGGAATCCAACATCCATCGTAGCTTCTTGAGAGAGAGTGCACGGGAAGAAAGGGGATACGGGAAAACATTTTAGGTTTAAGTAAATACATTTTTCTAATATAAATATCTTAAGAATTAATGCTCAAATACATATCCAATTATTCTCGATCGATATTCAATAAAATCAAGATGCTTTTTCTTTTAAAATATATATTATTCTTTGTTTAAGACAAGAATAACAATTATGTTTCTTATATATATATATATAGGCTATATTATAAGTTAACAAGAATTAAAATTAAGTAATAATAGATATTTGAATGAATACTTTTAAGTATTTATATCTACTACTACTATCAATTATGTTTATCGATGTAAAATCGATATTTTCTATACTAACCTTTAAAACCTTGACTCTTTTTCATCTTTATCTTGAAATCACTAAACGATAGCCTCCTCTTTCTGTAAAACAAAATTCTTTAATAAAATGTATTAATGTTAATATGTGTACTTAAAGTTAGAGATGGAACACCATGATGTTGATCGACTTAAAATCGATTTTTGCTATAAATACATCGAAAACTTTGATACTTTTCAAGCATTTAAGTCATAAAGAGTATTTCCCAAGATTTTAGAGTCGTTAGGAAGACAAAAAATGCAATTAAAAATATAAAATCATAGTTTGTAATTACTTTAATTATTAAGATAATTTTTCTACAAAGAAATCGATCAATAATCGATTGAAAAAAAGGTTCCATGTTATATGGAAAGTTACCTAAACTATAGCTCGAATTTTTATTGAAATTAAACTGATAATTATGATAATTTTTCACTGTGCAGTTTTGTGTAGTTTGTATTTTGTATTTGTAGTCAACGTCAAAAGGGCATAAATCACGTTCCCTATGGAAATGGCAGAGGCATTGGGGGATGGCAATGATGGGGATGAGGATCGGGTTAAGAGGGAAAGATGCGCCCACACAGACGACGATGACGATGACGACGACTGACTTATGGAGCCGGCATATGTGTTTTTGTGGCTTTTTAATAGCTCGCTCGATGGATCGTCGCTCCCTGCCCAAACTCCGTCTCCGTTTATATGCCTCGGATACAGCATCAGCATCTGTATCTGTATCTGTATCTGTATCTGTATCTGCATCTGCATCCCCCCAACTAAATACCCCGTACATTGTATGCGCAATTGAAATTCCATTGCCTTGAGCTGTCTGAAAGTGAAATTTAGTGTGTCACTTGGCAATTTCTGCTAATTAGAAGTGTTGAAAGTGTTTGCTTTGATATCGAACCGAAAACAAAAAAGGCGCCTGACATACCCTGCCCAAGGATATAGTTTGTAATTCGACGTCTAGTTGACGTTTTTCGGTGGCCCCCGGTAATATCTCTATATAAACCTTGGTAATCGATCCATGTCTGGGATATATAATTTGCAAGTACACACATATTAGCTGGCAAATTACTCCCACACTGCTTACACGCCAGGTAATCAATTACCTAGTGACCCCTCAGTCAGGTGGGAGTCGTGGCGCGGTAACAAGCAAATCGATGAATCAATACAGTTATTGAAAATGATTCATAGGAATTAAAGTGGGAGCTTAAAGTAGGCGTTGGAGGACGTAGGGATAAGCTAGAAAGGAAGAGAAGTTGATGTTCTTCAACTTGATTCTTTATTTTATTTTCGTTACCCAAAAATGCTCGAGTTTTAGGTCTTTTTGGAAGCCTCTAACAGCCAATTGCAAAATGCAAAGGTATATAAACTTGTTCCCAAGCAGATACATCTTCCTGCAAACTATAATATGATTTTAGGACAAACTTTACTCCCTATAAAAAGAATAATATTACTATTTAACAATTTTAAGACTTCTAATCTCTCTAATATCACAAAACCAACCATATTCCATACAGAATAATAATTAAAAATATTTTAAAAAATACTCCCCCTGCAAATATACTCTCCTCATTCAATAGAGTATCCCATAGATACTCCCATTTGATTTCCGCTTTCATTTAATTCGATTTGCAGACAGACAGACAGATGGCGAGACCGATTGCGGCAATGGCTAATGGGCTAAACTGTCTAATTGGTTCATTACGTGCACAAATGGATTTGCGCCTCTATAAATCGCTCGATTTGAATCCAAAGCCAAATCCAGATCCGCCTTGGCTGAAACTCCGCGAGACATGCGAGCAGATTCGAAGCCATGCAATTAGCGTTTGGCATCAATTCATATTCATACACACACAGCCCACAGGCACAGGCAGAGGCACACACATCATCGCTTGCCAGTTAATGTCAGCTGCCCATCTCATTGCATTTTCGCATTTGCGCTTATATATATATTTTTTTTGCATTTATTTTCAGCAAATTAACGCCGCTCAGTGGGCCCGCGAGAGAGATCTGTGCCAATAAATCATTTGATGCCGACTGCGCCCTGCAGTCACTCAGTCAGTCTTTTTGTCTCAGATATATTTTGTTTATAGTGCCCGGTGTGCCTTTATTTAAACGGAATGGAATCGAAGATCCAAGTTGTTGCCGTCACTCAGATTTTGTGATTCGGAATGTGTGATTGTGCAATTAGCGACGGCGGCACCCTCGCCCTCGGTGACAAGGCTACATGATTTAAAGTTCTCTCAGGCCTTTGATGTTGCAAGAATAATACATTAACCCCCTTGTCTTCTAGAGATATGGGTGGCCTTTTTCACTTTCTTTAAACTTCAATTAAAAACCACCTTTGAATTTAATTTTTTCATAATTGTTTTTATTTCTTCTTTTTTTTCTTTGTTCTTTTTTTTTTAATTTCTTTGCTTTTTGTTGAACTTTTTGCTTTAGCACATGGATTTCACAAGAACATCTTTGTTATTAATTCTGTCTTAGGTGCATTTTTTCCTCTTCTCGGCTTACAAACTAAAAATACTCTCTTTCATAGCGTTTCTTAACTAGGCATTAGGCTAGAGGGAACTGTTGTTAAGTTACTTAATTTACAGAAGAATAATTGGTATATTTTTAAGGTGTAGGAATAATAAACGTGAGACTAAGTAAAGTCGAAGCTTTTAGAGTGCGGCGATAGCAACAAGCCTGGGTGTTTAGGAGTTAAAGTTATTATAGCAGATAATACTCTCTAAATAAATACGCCAACAACTTGCAGCTCAGATACTTAGGGTCTTAGCTAAGATTATTATTAAGATTACGAATTAAATTTATGTACAATATGCGCTACAATTATATCACATGAAAAACCATTTTGTACGCCGCACAAGCTGCCCTTCGATTTATTGCACGCCCCCTTTGGGAAGGCCAGAGATAATCCCAGCCTAGGGTATCTGGCCATTCATGCGCATCTCCAGCTCCTCCTCCTCCTTGGTCAGCGGCACGGTGGTGTGATTGTACAGACCCTGGGCCATCAGCTGCAGGGCCAGCGGATTCTTGGAGCCCGTGGACTTCTTGATCTTGGCCCGCTTGTTCTGGAACCAGATCTTGATCTGGGCCTCGTTCAGGCCCAGTTCGGAGCTCAGCTGCTGGCGACGGCGCTCGGTTAGATAGCGATTCTCGTTGAACTCCCGCTGTAAATTAGAGAAGAGAAGAGAGAGTTCCGGATGAGTTTTGGATGGATAGAGCGTAGGGCAGGTAAGTCAAATCAATTATTTGCGGTTTTTCGGGCAGAGCCGTGCGTGGCTAATTGGTTAAGTACGGCCGGGAAGGGACTGGACTGAGCTGGACAGGATGCGGTTGTCAGGATGCATTTAACGGCGGGCGGTCCGTAAATATTTTGGTGCAAATATGACACAACAAGGAGGCACATTTATGGAATGTGGAAACTCACCTTGAGGCGGGCCAACTGCTCGCTGGAGAAGGCAGTCCTGGGCCGCTTCTCGTCGTTGGTCTTATCCTTTGGCTGTTTGGGGCGGCGGTAGCGGGGTCCTGTAAAGCATAGAAAGAAAGGAAAAAATAAAGGTTAGTCTGCCGTTCTATTTGCATAAATGTCTGACTTAGACTATTAATAATATTAATGATTTAATTAGCATATGTGTCTGGCCAGGCATTCCTTAGCTATAGCTCCCTTTTTCCACATATTCTTTTCGCTTCGCGTGCTGCCAGGGAAGTGTTCAATTTGTCAGCTGTCAGCGGCAGAGAAGAACTCTAACGAACCTTAAGGTCGGTCGGGGAATATTTTAGTCAAATGATTTCCCATCGGAGCCAGTCTCTAATTAGTGGCCAAGTCGCAGTCTCCATCTAATTGGCAAAACTCTAGTCGCTAGACGCTAACAGTGCTTATTAGATTTCCACACATTGTAAATTATCATTTAATTGGTAAGAGGCAAGTGGTAAGAGATCGTTTTGATTAATTTCCAGCCGCCGAGTGGCGGCCATCAACGCCTCTATATCGATTGCATCGACACCAAATTAAAAAACCATTGAAAGCCATAAAAAAGCACTTAACTCGTCAATTAACACAGAGTCTAAAGAAGAAAATCTTGGGGAATAAAAAAAGGAGAAGAGAAAGAGTTCTCCCGATTTTTCCTCGGGATTTTCCCTGACTTCTCCCCCATCTTCTGGCTCGTCAATCGTCAACGCATTTTAGGGTCGCCCTCGCTGCTTCTGCTTCTGGCGTGTGTGCGTGACCTGTGACCTTCGGCTGCTAGGGATCTATGATCCTCCCACTCCTCCTTGTCGGCGATAAGCAAACGCTGCTGCCTGCGCTACATGTTGTCACATAAAGTGTCGCTCTTCAAAAGGAGCGCAGCGCTGCGTGAGGCCCAGAAAAAAATGAAGTCGGATTCGGCTTCGGAATTGAAATGGGAGTCGTCGTCGTTGGGAATCTAGGCTCATTGCCATTGTCCGCGTGTCTCCTAATTGTTTCAGTGTCCTTCGGATTTATGACACAAAACAAAGCGGCTTGAAAGGCGGCCGCCGCCAACTATAAGGCGTCCCCAAGGGTGGTCTTTCCGTGTGTGTCATGTAGCATATATTACAGGGATTTATCTTATTTTTTATGGAGGAAGTACTAACCTGAGCTGGGACGATCGCTGTAGCGGGTGCAATACACCCAGGCGGGCCACATCTCGTTCTTGCCGCCCTCGGTTGTGGTGGAGCCCGTCTCCGAGCGCGTGTCATCCGAGGACTCCATGCCGGAATCCCGGCTCACAGCGGATGGTGGCGGAATGGGCTGGGGCTGCGGGCTGCTGGCATTGGCTGCTGATCCATTAACCCCTAGGCGGCTGCTGGGCGAGGAGTTCAGCGAGCTGGCCGCCGAAGAGCAGCCCGACGAGGACGAACTCGAGCTGGTGGCCATGGAGGAGGTGCTGCTGATGGTGGAGGCATTGGAGGCGGGCGGCGGACTGGCCAGGCTGCTGGCACTGCTGCTCAGCGGCACCTGTGTCATGGTTGGGGCCGCAGGTTGTCCTATCTGCGAGACGGCCTTGCACAGGGATCCCAGGGCAGACTTCTCGGGGTTGCTGTCGCTCATCTTGTTGCCCATGGGAGGCGGGATCACGGAGTTCGCGGCATTCCGGCGCAGGCGACTCTGCACGATCTCCTCGTGGATGCGGGGATAGGCGGCGGGATTAAAGCAGTTGAGGAAGTTGGCCCGCTCCAGCATCATGGCCGCAGTGGCTGCTGCGGCTGCCGCCTGCTGCTGCCGGCTGAACTCGAGCAGATCCACGCGGGTGAAGGCAGAGGGCGTGGCTGTCTGGGAGCGACTCGCCGGCTCGAAGGGCCGGAAGATGCCGGCCTGGCTGTCCTGCTTGCCCGACGACGACGTCGTCTTCTGGCCATCGCCAAAGCGATCGCTGAGGATGTTGGAGATGGAGAAGGCCAGCGAGGGCTTGGCCGTGGACTGCTGCTGGTGGGCGGGTGGCGGCAGGCGGGCCGCCGTGTCATCCACATCCACATCGATGTCGTCCTCCTCCTCGGCCTCGTCCTCGTCGTGGGTGGTGTGCGTCTGGTTGTGGAAACTCAGGTCGCCTATCACGGAGTCGCTCTCCTCCTCCTTGATGGTCAACGGTGTGGTGGAGGCGGGCGTGGAGCAGGAGGCGGGCGAGCCGCTGCCACTCAACCGCTGCTGCAGTGCAGCATGGGCATGGGCGGCGTGGGCGGCTGCCGCGGCGGCTGCTGCTGCTGCGGCTGCTGCAGCTGCTGCATCAAAGGCCACCGCCGGATGGTGGAACACGCCGGCGGCCAGTTGCTGTTGATGCAACTGCTGCAGCTGCTGCAGCTGGTGGAGATGCTGCATTTGTTGCTGCTGCTGCTGTTGCTGCTGCTGCTGCTGCTGGTGTTGCTGGTGGAGGTGCTGCATTTGGTGAGCGGAGATCGTAACGGGACTGGGCGCTGACTGTGGACTGCAGCGATCCTCCAATGCCATCTGATGGTCTCTATCTCTAGCTGGGACTCTAACTACACACAAGACACTTGTCACTTCGGCACTTGGCTTGCTTTCTTTCCAAGATTCACTTCTCGTATGTTTGATTTTGGTTTCTGTTTCGGATTTGGCTTTGCTTTTTTCCTGTTCCGACACGCACGTCTGTTCACGTCGAGCGCAACGACTGAATTAGTTGGGAATCCCGGCGCAACGACTTAGTTGAGAATCCCACAGAGCCCGACGTCGGGGAGAGTTGACGAAGCAGCGACGCGAGAGCCGATTGAACTGTCATGCGGGAAAGAGAGGCAGGCAGGCTGGCAGGCGAGCGAGAGCAGCGGCCTGGCTAGGCTGCTAGAGCGGGAGGGCAACACTCTGGTGTAGGTGTGTATGTGTGTGAGTGACAGGCCGCTGTCAGTGACAGTGACGAAGATGAGAGTCGAAGAGTGGAAGACTTCCACTGATCGATTTTCGCTCTCTCATGACTTTTGTCACCTGCCCCGCTCGAACCGGTTTCGCTGGCTCGCTTGCTCTTGCACAGACCAAGGCTCCGGTTTGCTCACTCTCTCTCTTGGACTCCCTCTCGCTCTGGCTCTCTGCCTGCCTCCCCCATTTTTCGCAAGGGGGGCTTGTTAGGCGGCGATATGACTTTATTATGCGCGCGCTGAAGCTGTCAGGCGGTTGACAACTGTGTCGCCTGCGCCACTGCGCCTGCGCATGGGCTGCTCTCTCTCATGCTCATACATGCTCGCCCGCTCTGGCGGGGCGTTGCTTAGTGGTGGCAGTATAGTGGCACCTTTCACTCTTGCAAGAGGCAAGCTAGGAAAATGGCTGCCTGCTGGCAGAGCGCACTCACTCCTCTACTCTCTAGCCATCCCTTTCGGCGGGCTCTTTTCAAAAAAGCATTTAGTTTTTGTTGATTTTGTTTTTGGCCGCGACGTTTCAATCGGCGTTTTCAACAGCCTACAACTTTATTGACACCACCTTTTGCCGAAGCGGGGGAGGAGGCGAGGCATGGGGAAACCGCAAGCTGCGGCCACTAATTGTTATAATTTGAATGCGAGTTTCCAATATTCCCATCTTCCAGCCTTCCCAACCTTCCCCCCTAAATAATAATTTGCTTTTTTATTATTTTCACCAAAAACACGCGTAATTCCACCAATTAAACGGTTAAATGTGCCGCGAAAAAGCGCCTGACGCAATTGATTGATATTTAATTGATTTTTAATTTATTTATTTGCCTGCCCATCGAATATCAATTTATAGAGAAACGCTGCCAACGCTATCTGTCAAAATAAACTTGGGGAGGTGTTAAAAATGAACGCCATTTGGCATTGGGATATTAACAATAGAGCTTATTTTTTATTGATTTCCCTTTTCAGGGGGCTCTAATCAATTGGACGAGATCTACAAATGTGAAACATGTGCTGGCGATGATGATGGGGATTCCGACCATATAGCCACTGATATATGGCACATAAATCAGGCGAAATCAAATAACCAAAATCGCTAATGAATTGCCTTTTCGAAGCTGGTATTTGTTGTGTTAATTTCTGCATAATAAAAAAGCGATCGAGTGGGCTTCTGATTTACGGATCTCTCGACTTTTAATTTTTAATCTTTAATTAGAGGTAATCTTTTGAGAACCACTCCCACTTATTTCCTGCTGGCCAAAAATATTTCCTAGTGACATAATCTCATCGATATATTAACGCCCAGACACAATAGTGCTTATCGATCGTATTTGGAGCACATTTCGGTGCGAAACCTGTTATAAGCCCAAATTTATATGCCATTTTTATGCGCATTTTTATGAGCAACAAATGGAGCGGGAAAATAAATTAATAATTTAATAATGAATTAAAAAGAAGAAATAGCCAGTGGAGAGACCTTAACCGTTGCCGTTTCGGACTTAACCGGTTCGAAAAGCACCCCTTCCAGCTGCGCGGCCATTAAAAGTCGAACTTGGAAAAACTGGAAATTGGAAACTGGAAGACATTCGTCTCTCGCTCTTTCGCACACTCTCTCTCGGGCGGCTGCCTTTCCCCTTCAAGATTTTCGAACTCAGTGTGACAGCTATAGCCATCCTGCTCGTTCTGGATATACCTCTCTCGCTCGCCGCCCTGCTCTCTCACGCATGACAACAATGGCTGCTTCCGTCGCTCCCTCTGTCTCCCTCGCTTAGCCCGTCGGCAGCTGTTGATTTTTCCGCTCAACTTCCAAGCACTTCGCCCCTGCTCATACCGCTGCCCTTCCCGCAGCACTTTCCGCTTTGATTGCCATGATTTTCAATTATTACCGTTGTCATGTTTGCTCAGCATTTGGCCACAAAGGCAGAAGGGGTTAAACAGCGCCGACAGTTGCGTAAAAATGCGTTAATTAAAGTTTTCAACTTGTTTTCTGTTGTTGTTACTTCGCTGCTGTTGTTACTTTCCAGTTTGCCCTTAATGATAATGATGATGCGCCGTCCGTCTGTTTGGATAAAATGGTAACTGCTAATGAGCTTTGCCTTTCCACCACAATTTTTGGCTACTGTTTTCTGTTTCGGTTTCTGTTTCTAGTTTTTTTTATTATTCATCTTCGTTTCCAGTTACTTTATTTTTTGTTTTTTTTTTTCTCGGCCTCTAATGATTCTTTTGCTGAAGGCAAAACAAAAGACTCAAGCAACGAACTTGTCAGAGTGACGAAAAAAAACAACGTACACATGTTACACGGTAAGAAATATGGGTTTAGAAGCTACTTATTGACTTGGAAATATCAAATTTTATTTTACTCTAATTTCACAAAAAAAAAAAAAAATTTTTTTAAACTTGCATTTTGCAAATTTGGAAAATGCCATAACTAATCCAAAATTGCATATATTTCAATTTGGAAAGCTGTTCTGTGCTAGTTTTTATCAGGATAATAAATCTGCATACTTAGTTTAGAAATATTATATTTTTGTCAATTTTTGACAATTTAGATGATGTAACCCCTTGCTAAATTTTGAAAAATCCGCCAAAATTTTTTTTTCTGATTTTCTCCAATGTTTTGATGGTAAATAATTGAGATTTTAGCGGCAATTCTGACAATAAACGGTTTTTGGCTATCATTATTTTTTATTATATTAAAAGGCTCCCAAGAAGCCATCAAATTCACGCTTTTGGGTTCATTCATTTTTATATATACATATATTCATCTGATTGTATTCAATTTAATAAATGTATATTATTATTGCTTTCTCCCAAATACAGGTTAATAAAATCTCAATTGCATAAGGGTCTTAATCGCCGGCTACAACTCAATTGTCAAACTGAATTCGAAATTAAAGCTGGCGCTGGGAAAAAAACTGGTTGAAATTAAAACGAACGCCTTGGAGGGCTGCACCAATACCTTGCCTGTCCTCCTGATAATTTCTCTGGGCCCCCAAAAAAAAAAAACCTCAGGTGAAACTGGTAATGGGAACTGAACCCGAAACCGAACCTGAAACCAAAGCCGAGGCTGGTTAATTTAAAATTCATATTTTACGCAGCCAAATGCGTAAATCCGCTGTGCTGAGTGCCGGCGAGCGGCGGTTCCCGATAATTAATGGCCGCACATGGGAGTCATAATAAACTCGTACTCGCACTCGCACTCCAACTCCCAGTCGATCTTCGTACCTAAACACGACTTGGACTTGTCCGTTAGTCCGCCTGTCATTTGCATACCCTGCAATCCCCGATAGCCATATGCTCCTTCTGGGAACTATTTGGATATAGAGTTACCACTCGTAATTGGAGCCTTCGATTGGATGAAGCGATATGTCGAGGTTAACACAGGAATTAATGGGGAAAGTGCGCCACTTGGGAGGATAAAAGGTTTCCGTCGGACACTCGATATGATCAAAATGATTTATTTTTGGGAATATTACAACATTTACTTATCTAGATGGAGATTTTTTCGGATGAGTTATTATTTGTATACATATATTTTGGGTGAGATTTATTAGTTAATAACTTAGGAAATTTAAGCGGAAGTTGTATGTTTTAAGGGCGGATTTGATTACAAAGATCTTATAAATATTTAAGCTTAAAACTTAAGGAGGGTTTTACTATAAAATCTTTAAAATAATTAAGGTATACGAAATATAGAGAGTGTACGGTAAAAACACTTATATATTGGCTTGTTTTCTGTTATGGAGTCTCTGGGGATTTCTAAGGAATTTTTACTAATTTACCTTTCGCTTTTATTTTGGCTTAAAAAGCATTTATTTGAAATAAATAAATATTTTACTATTTTCCCTAACAATATTATATTCTGTCAGTTTCATAGTTTTTTTTAACAAGCTCCGGCATTTTTTATAATTTTTTCCCTAATATAAAATCATTTTAAAATATCACAAATTAGAGTATTCCCTGGCTGCCTTCTTTGTGAGCTTACCCCTCAAGCTTTCATCTTGATGTTTAATTAAAATTTAACTCTTTACGTAAATCGTTTGTCAGTGAGTTGGCTCTGCCTTCGCTTTACTTGGCTTTGACTGGCCATCACTTCCACCTCCTGTGCTGACCCAGCTTCAGCTCCAGCTCAGTCCCGGAATACGCACAATGCCTCAGGCCTTAAAACAATTTTTAATTTGTTAAAAATACATTTTTTGTTTTTTTTTTTTTCAGACTCTGCTCATTCGTTGAGTTGTCGCCTTTGGTTGTTTTTATCCACGTCTCGGCCGGAGTTGTTGTACTACGTTTAGGGTTAAATGTTAATGAACTTGTTGATTATAAATTTGACTACTTTATTTGAGCAGAGAAAATGGCCAGTTGGAGCTAATAGATTGGCCAAACGAGTTTCATATTTATTGTTATTTCGCTGCCCAAACTTTGCACATTTTTTATTAATTTAAATATATGGCGGATGAGAGCATCTCGAGCGAGAGTCGTAAGAATTTTATGACTTCATCTGGCCAGATTTGCATGAGTCTCCCGTCTCTCGTCGACTCGTTTTTCGATCAATTAGCCAAGTCACTGCTTTTGGCCGGTTAATTTCCGCTGCACGTTGCCACCACAAAGGCTGTAATTTGTTTAATTTGTTTGCCACTCGCCGCAAATGGTTTTTCTCAGCTAATTTGTCAATTTGGCCAGAGACTGAGCTTGTTAGCCGCTTTCTGCCGTTTGGCTATTGATGACTCTTAACTCTTTCGCGGCGCTAATGGGCCTTAAGTGCTTAATATCTTATTTTGCTGTTTAAATAGCAATTAATTTCTCAAGTTTCACCTTATGGCATACACTTTGGGTATTTTCCTTTGAGACACAGCGAAAGTTCGATCTGATATTTCACCTTTGTTGGTGTCCTAAGTCCCTTGTACGACGCCCACTTAATTGGTGAGATTTTCCTGGAAATCTTACATAAGCCAAAGGGATACTCTTGTTATCCTTCTGACCGACTTAAGACACTTTTGTGTGTGTTTTGTCTGAGGTTAATCCAATAAAAACCTAAGCTGCTGTGGTGTTTGCAAACATAACTCTGGCTAAGATCTGTAAGATCTGGAAAATCTGTAAATTCGATTAAACCGCAGAGCATGGCGAGGTGCAGGCTCTAAGGATATTCGACACAGGCCTCACACACAGATGTTAGACGTTGTTCAAGGACAAGTGCCGTCTCCGATTCGAGATGCTGTCGGCAGGCGGTCCTTTTTCAGGCTGCAAATAATTGTGCGGTTTGAAGGAAAATGTGTGTAAAGAAAAACAGGACTCAGGACTACTGAAGCTGCAAACGGCAGCAACTGCAAATGAGCAGTTACCTTGACTCACCGTCGTCCTTGTTTTGCAGCTAATTAAGGTGCGCTTTCCTTGGCCTTTTAATGATGTTTGTTAGCCCGTTTTAATCAAGGCCAAGTCAGGAGTCACACGACCAGCAGCAGCGGCTTGGGTGTCCTGTCCTTGACTATGACTATGAATAAAGGTGATTTTCCAGAGTTCAAAGGAGCCCCGAAAAGTAACTTCACGACGGCCATTTTATCCCGTCTCCGACACCTGAAAAATAAAGCCAATTTATGGGCCAAAAAGAAGAACATGGAACATAGAACATAAAACTCGGGAATAACTACGAATGGCAGGCAGGCAGGGAAACTGTCTGTTGGCCAGAATGAAAATCATTTATCACAACGCCCCGGCCCCCACTCTCCTTTTTGGACTTCGCCTAATGATCTTGGGCCTCGGCCCAGCTGGAAAGCGAGAGAAATCCAATAACATTTTAATAACAAAAGCCACCAACGGCCATAAATAAACAAAATTTCCAGGGAATGGAGATGGAGGCCCCAACGAAAATGTATCTATATCTTTGGGATACGCCAAGGCGTAATAAATAATTAGTGGCGGCCCAACACGCCCTCAAAAATGCCGAAACTCTGAAAATATATAAAAATCTACCTAAAGAGCGGCCAGAGCCCAAGAGAGATGCCTTAGATACGAAGCCATCAACGGGCCAGATACAGATACGCATTGGCCGGGGTGTATCTACAAGGTTTCTCACTTACAGGGAGCGGGGAACTTAGAGAACATAGAAACCGTAGAGAACTGAGAGATTGTGCGGCCAGATTGGGGCAATCAATTTCGGTTTTCCTACCAATGACCTGAAACTCACATAAAATTAATGCGTCTCTCCCATTGGACAATCTCGGGAATTGAATTTGGGACTGGCACTGGGACTGGAACTGGATGCAGCAGGAGATCTCCTCTCCCCATAGAGTTCTCTATTCCGCGACGCTGTCACGTAGCCATAATTAGCGGGGTGTGAGACTCTCGAAATGGATATTTACCCATCATTATGAAATGGGTCTGGAGTGTATCCAATCCAAATCTTGGATCAGCTAGAGGCTGAAATTAAATTAGGAACGAAATTGAATGAAAGAAAAGTGTGATTTATAGAGGAAAGTCTATAAAGGTGAGTTTAGTTTCTAAAGTATTTCAAGATGAAATCTAGATGGAATAAAAAAAGGATAATAATAATTTTTAAGTTCAGGTTTTATATATTTAAACCTTAAAGCATAAGGTGGAGCATATTTAAGGTACTTTTAATTAAACATAAATAATATTATCATATTTTAAAAGATTTTAGTTCCGGATTCTTACTTTTAAGCCTCAAAGCTACTCATTGAAAAGGGACATAAAATATATAAATTATTTTTAGTTGTTGTAAGCCCATTTTCTAAATAAAATTCATGACTTCATGGACCTCATATTCATTTACTTAATTTTTTTTATGAGGTATGGGCATATTTTCATATGAATCACATTGATTTTTCCAGCTAAATAACTCACACTATATTTTATTTATTTAAATATATTTACCACAATAATTCCTCATTGTTATTCCTTTGAATTGTCACCTTAATAGCTGCTTAATTATACAAAAATGCCTTAATTGTTATTCATATAACACCTCAAGTATTTCTTGATTCATACCAAAAATATGCCACTTATGTTAGAGCTAGAAAATAAATGCAAAAACCTTGACTCATCTGCCTAGAAGCAGCCATTACATCATACCCATCTTACCTTAGATTTTTGCTCTCTCCACACCCTCAAACCTCGTTTTATTTTCCTCATTTTCCCCCCCAGCCAAGCATTTAGTTCCACTCAAATGCATAATGCAGACGAAAACCGTTAGCTAACTGAGCAATCAGAGGAATAGTGTAAATTATGGCAGCGAAAATTGCTCGGCTGTGGCTGTGGGGAAAAAGCTATCGTTGGCTTTTTTTTCCCTCTCTCAAATCCATAAATTAGCACCTCATTCCACATAATTGCAACCGCTGAGGCGGCCCGAGAGCTACCTCGCTTTTGCCTGATTGAAGCTTTCAAAATGCCGTCTAAACTGAAACGTGGAGGGGGATGGGGATGGAGGGAGGTGGAGGCAGAGGGGGTTAAGTGCTAAGTGCAGTGCAAATATTTGCAGGCAGCCAGCTGAGCTGAGCCGCGTACCTCCACTATTCATTTATCAAATCAAGCGTAAAGTGAGCAGCAGCAGCAGCAGGTTGGGGGCCACATGGGAGGTGGTTATACCCCGGACTCCCCTCCTGGACTCGCCTTGGCCAAGTCAATTGAATCAGTCAAGCGGCAAACGCTGATTAGCAGCTAAAACCAACACAGCAGCCGCCGCCGCGCCAAGAAACAACAGCAACCACGGGCTGGGACAAGCTGGACAAGCTCCCTGGCACGTCCACGCGGCGCACTTTGCTCAATCAGCGGACAGATAAGCGGACAGACGCAGACGGACAGGGTACATGGGGGAAAAATATTGAAGATCTTACAGATTTTTAAGATCAGTTTGAGACTTAATCAAAAATCATTTTAGAAATTATATTTATCAAGAATCTTATTGATATTGTATCCAAATTAAGGTTTAGTGGAGAGATAAACGGACAGAACAATGGACAAACCAACGGACAATTCAACGGACAAGCCAATGGACAGATAAGCGGGCCAATTAAAGGACAAACCAAAGCACAAATTAACGTATAAGCCAACGGACAAAACAATTAGGAAATGAAACGATAAACCGACGGACAGAATAACGGACAAACGGACAACTACATTTAAATAAAAGATATTTCATAGATAATTCTTATCATTATTATTCGCCTTAATCTATGATTAAAATTTATTTTGTTATTTTCTAGAAATACTTAACAAATATATATTTTTTATTTTTAAATTTTACATATATTTTTTTCTCAGTGCCCATCGCCGGAAGGCCTCTTTGCCACCAAGCCTCGAACACGTCAATTGGCTGCGAAATTAACGCATTTCGCGCTTTCGTTTCTAAGCCAATCTGCGGATCCATTTGGACCTAACAAGCTGACAAGCCGCCGATCGAGTTTTCTTGGCTTTTCAGTTAATCATGCGGCGAAAGCCGAAAGCAAAATATTGTTATTACAATCAGGAGGAAAAGCACTTCACTGACGGGCGGACGGACTGGCTTTTCCGCCGCCGATCGTAAATTATGAGAGGGGTCACAACAACAAAAAAATAGAGATGGGAAGGAGTTCACGCTGGGGTTTGGTTTTGAAAATGGGTTTGTGTTTTTCCTTTGGCCTTTTCTTCGTTTTCCATTTGTCTCTTTGAATCCGATAAGCGGCGGTGGACAAACGAGATGCCGACACCGACAAATGCCGTACAGGACATTAGTGTCACATGGAACAAGGGAATGAGAATCCGGAGCGGGAGTTGGGATCTTGGGATTTTGGTGCTGCTGCGGTTGCATTTTGGGGGCACTTTGCGGTCAGGTCATCTTATCGCCTCGCCTTGCCTCGCCTCGCCCAAGCAACAGGTTGCCTCATTTTTCATTGCCCCTTTGTTGGCGTTGTGTTGTGACAACAAATGGTCAGTCGTTCCTTTGGCTGCCGACCGGCCAGCCGCTGCTGTCGATTTACATTTAAATGCCTCCTAATCGCCTCTTCAGCAGCCTTTCGGGCTGATGCACTGCATCGTGTGTGGTCCTTGTACTTGGCAATTAAAAGGGAGAGTCGACGGCCCAAAAGCCGCTTACAGCAAGGTTCTTGGCTCTCAGCGCGAGACTCCCTGCGGTACAGAGAGAAGATTTTTAGGTTTTTAGAGGTGTATTTTTTGTTGAAAAAATATTTTTGGATTTTTAAGAGGTTATTCTTCGGTAAGAGAATTTTGATAGATTTTTTTAGGGGGTTTTTTCGTTGAGCATTTTTCCTTGATTTTTTAAAAGCTTTATTTTTGTTCAGATAATCTTTATAAATTTTTGAAGAGGGGGTTTTCATTGAAAAAATAGTTGAAGATATTTTTTAAGTTATTTTCTTTGAGAATTTATGGTTTTAAGTTGTGGTTTTATTATAACAAGTGATAGGAACTATAGTTCTCTTTAAGTAATAAGATAAGCACGAGTTCCTATCAAAATATATATATTTTAGATGTACAATTTCTCTATTTTCTGTTATGAATTTATTAATAAACCTTCTATTATTTAATATATAATATTTGTACTTATATTTTCTATTATACCAAAGTTATTTAATTTTTTATAAGTATCTAAAGATAAAAAGCTCAAAGTAAGACTTCTCTAAGTTCTTAAAATGTAGAAAATCTCAAAGCATGACTTCTTTAAGTATCTCAAGATTCTTAAGATCTAAAAACTGCTTAAATTATACCCCATTCTCTTAGCTATTTATTATCTTATCTCTCACTATCTATTTCCCAGAACCATCTATATTTTCCCCCGATGTATCTGTTGTTCGTGCGTGTGCATTTAATCGCCGCTGAGGTGCCAAAAGTATCTCTGAAATGCGTGGCATTCCTCGCTGGGCCCCCAAACCCAAAACAGGAGGCAGCGAGGGCAGGAGAGAGAGCTTCCAATGGCACTGCGCCCTCTGCTCGGATTTTTCGCTGAAATTCAGAATCGTGAGAGAGTTGCGACTCATTTAAATCTCGTTTGCGCATGCGTCGTGTGTGGTCTCTGTTCCCAGTCTCTGCCTCAACTTGGTTCCAGTTTGGCCCCTGCCTTTGCCTCCCTCCTGGCCATTGTCTGCGGGCCAAGTTATCGGAGTGCCTGCGTTGATAAGCTCCCCCCAAAAAACTCAACGCCTGCCAATTAGGCCTAGAGAGAGAGCGACTGCTCCGGGTATCGGTATCTAATGCCAAGTGCCAAGAACCCGCTAATTGGCGGCAAAAACTATTTCACTATCCGCAGCCCCGCTGACAGACAGACAGGCGGAGGAGGGAGGGCAAGACCAGTAACCATTTCGAACGTCAACACACACCGGCGATAAGCAACTAAATTATTAACACGAACACCAGCCGGTGGCCGGGCCCGGATCCATGGAGTTCCTTGTGCCAACTTCGAGGCTCCCAAGCCCCATCGATTGGCCGCGTCATAAAGTATATCGCCAGCCTTGATAAACACCTGAAAAAGGCTGGAAAAATGCAATTCGGAAAAGTTTCGGTGGCTGGCGGCGGCTTGTGAAAACTTAATTTGTCCGAAGGGGAGTTTCCCCCTCTAAAGTTATGTGTATGATTTGGAGGCCTCACTGTACAGTCCATCTTCTACTACTCCTCCTCCACATCCAATTAAACGATCATGCATCATAGCCTGGGACACTAAGCCGCTGAGTCTGGGGACTTGGAACTCACACCCTTTTCCAGTTCTTTGGCGGCGTTGATGAATTGGGTTTTGTCAAAAGCCTCGTGTCAGAAATATTTCGCTACCGTGGGGAGAGCTTCATGGGGTTTGAGGAGGGTATGGATGGATGCCTGGGCTATGGACACCCACGCCAAGTGGCTTCTCATAACACCAATAAAATTATAAGCTGGATTAGTGTCATCCTGGACAAACAATGACAGCCAGCAGCCAGGGAAGCTAAGAAGACGGCACAGAGAAAAATAATTATTAAAGGCTTTTCAAGTTAAGAAAAATAAAAAACAATAAGTTTACAGTCTATTTAGTTTAAAATAAATAAAAAAGTACAAGTTTACAGCTTATTTGGATTAAATAAAATTATAAATGAAGCTTACAGCTTATTTAGTTTTAAGGTAAATGAAAACGAAGAAGCTTAAGACGTATTTAGTTTCAATTAAATAGGAAAAGAAGATGTTTAGAGCTTATTTTGATTAAATAAAATATTAAAAGAAATTAACAGCATAATTAGTTTCAAGTAAAAAATAAAACGAAGAAATTTAAGGCTTATTTATTTTAAATTCAATCAGAAATGTAGAAGTTCAACGCTTATTTTGATTCAAGGTAAATTAAAACAACGAAGTTTAAGGCTTATTTAGTTAAAATTAAATAAAAAATGGTTAAGCTCAGAGCTTTTTGTATTAGAAACATTTATAAATAAATATTTTTACAGAAGAAAAGATTGGAAGAAGTAATTAAAAACGTAACTGAATGGTAAAAATACTTAAAAAAGAACTCTTCCTATTATTGAGTGACATTACATGGCATTTATTTGATTTATTATTTATTTATTTTAAACTATTATTGAACCTTTATTATTACCCATAAAATCCCAACTAATAACACATATTTTTCCCTGTGTTAAATATTATTTTTGGAGTAGTAATTCCCTGGAAAAAAAACGTCAGCTACTGTGACTGATTGATTTGTCTGTCTGCTTCCAAGGTTAACCCAGGAAGCACGTTGCTCCGATTGACTCTCTGGAAGACTGAAAGACTGAAGACTCCCCCGCAAGGCAAGGCAAGGTCGCAGGATGTCATCATCGTTTAGCAGCCAAGGACTTGGGACTCAAGGATGCTCACATAGCCTACGGCCTACTGTTAGTCCTTGGACCGAATAACTGACGCGTGGCTGCTCGCAGCAGGTCCTCAGGCTCTAAGGTCACAGGTCGTGTGTCCTTTGTGTCATCGCAAACGCGTGGCAGCTTCATACTATGGTAATATATATAATATACCGATTCCGATGTATCTGCTGCTAATTGCCAATAACTTGGCTTAATTGCGCTGACAGCCTTCGACTTGGCAGCCTTGGACTTTCTTTCGGCCAAAAGTGCGCAGCCAATCAACGAGTCTTCGCCGTCTGCAGTCTGCAGTCTGCACTCTGCAATCTCTGCAGATTCCTCGACTCCAGCAGCGCTTCCATGTTTCGCCAGATTAAATCCAGCTCGGACTTCATTAACGGTGATTTGTAATGGGTGTTCCCAGAGCGAGAGAGAGACGCTCGATAAAAATCGCATTAAGCGAAATAAATGGGAATACTATATGGCCCCAGCATCAGTCATCCCTGGCCGTTGCGGTACGGGCCATAGATCTTGCATTATATTGCCTCGCTTCTGCCGTATCTGTATCTGTCATAAGAGTATCTTACAAATTGGTTGGCGCAATTATCGCCGAGCACCCCGATAACGGAGTCGGTGCCGGAGCCCCAGCGATCGATGGACGCCAGATGAGCTCCGATCCTTTTGGTTAATTGCTTCTTGGATCTCTGCAATCTTAGTCCCAATCCCAGAGCAGAGTCGAGCAGCTAGGCGGCGATGGTGAGAGAACATTGCTGCAATTATCCAGATACATTTGGCTTAATTGCAGCAACAACCAAGGAGCGTGTGAAGCACTGGCCATGGCTTCAGATTGCCTTGGATTGGTTTTGGAGTCTGAAGGAGACTTGGCACACCAAGAGCGCCCTGAAATAGGCTTCAGAAATATTTAAATATTATTTTAGTAAAGAATTTAAGATGATTTTCTGCTTTTACAAACCAAAAACTTTAGGAAAAAGGCTCCTGAAATATTTAAATAAATTTTAGTAAAGAAATTTCAATGGTTATCTCTTGTTAAATACAAACAAATTCTTAAATATCATTTCTGTAACTCAAAAATAAATATTTTATTTCATACAATACACTATTAAGAAGGCTTCAATTATAAATAATATTTATTTACCTTTCCCAACAGCTTTTCCCCATCTTTATTCCGTTTTTCCCAACCTCCTTGCCACTAACCAGTTGGTCCAAACTCCCAGCTTCTGACTAATAAATTCGTAACAAATCAATGACCCCGCCCAAGGAGCCGCGTAGAGAGTCCTAAGATGAAGACAAGGACCCCGACTAACAATACTGAATCGCTGGACAGTACAAGAATTTCTACTTTAGCACCACGAGAGTTGAGTTGCAGCTGCATCCTCCGCGGTTGGAGGCATTCTTCACGCATCTCAAAATATGCCACAGCAGCATCAGTGGGGGCACAGGAGGGGGAGGATGAGGCTGTGTTGGACAAGGATGAGGATGGTGAGTCGGTCGAAAAAATATTAACCAAAAGTGTATGCCAAAAGGCAGCAGCGACTCTGCCCAGCAGAACGACGTTCCCACCAGTTCAACTCTAATTGTGACTTTATTTGCGCATTTATTGCGGACCCAGACACAGGCACAGACACAGATACACACTCACACTCTGGCAGCGCCCTTTGCAGCAGTTTAAAGCATTCGACATTCAACATTCAGCATTCAGCATCCCAGCATCCCGGCATCCTTAGCGCTGCGTCCACTTGGGTGGTCTCGAACAACTCCGCGGCGCATCTTCAAAGCCGCGTCTCGAACCTGAACATGCACCGAACCTCAAGCTCGGGCTCAAGCTCCGGCCTGAACCTGAACCTGAAACTAAAACTCAACCCGAAGGCAAGGCAAGGAGGGGAAGCTGAATGGGATCGAGAATGAGGCTGGGGGGAGCAGAGATGTCGCTGGCACTGGGAGAAATGGCAATTAAATGGGGGGCTTCTTTGGGTATTAATTATGATTACAAATTTATAATTACAGATTCATTAAATAATTTTTTAAGAATAGAAAAAAGCAAAAACACAAAGGCCTTGTTCTAAAATTCCAAATCGGATTCCAGCTGGAAACAAGTGGTTGAGGTTGATCAGCATAAGGCTACTGATGATTATTTACACTATACAAAATTGTTAACGTATATAAATAGGCTTAGTTTAGATGTCCTTAAAAAAAAAGGGGGCTTATGACGATCACTGACTATGTCCAAAACAGCTGAACAAAAATCCAAACCTGCTGCTTGTCTGTGACAAGATCTTTGTGGGTTTTTGACGCATACCTCGCTTTACGGCCTAGATACTTAAGTTCCATGTAACTTGGCCGCATAGCGAAACGCCGTATGAGGAAACAAATCTTATATTTTGTAGATATGCAGTAATGGTGAAACAATTTTTCTTGAATTGCCTTTATAGGAAATATATATGTAAAGGAAGAGGCCGTATAGCGAGGTATACATAGGTTTACTTGAAATATTTACGTTAAAAATCATTTAAAAATGTATTTAAAAATATTTAAAAAATATCATGACTAGCACACTAATTATAAGTTACACTTGTAGTGTTGGGATATAAAAAATAAATAAATAAATATAAATTTAACTAATCTTTTCATTTTGCCAGTGCAGTTGCCTGTTTGAATGCTGTGGATACTGTGGGGCATGCAACCGCAACTCAAATGCTGAGAGACTGCAAGGCAGCATCAGCCCAGGCAGCGGCAGCGACGATTCCTGCACCCAAACTGAATTCTAAATGATCGTTGAAAATTCTGCGGAACAGTGTTTCGTTGGAATTTGCAAATGAGTTGTGTTCGCTCGCTCGCCGAGGATCGAGCAAGGAGACCGCAGCCAACCGCCCACCCTCGTCCGCTCGGGACTGCCTTTGATTCCAGTGCAAATAATAAATTCTCAGAGACATTCGGGAGACGTTGTAATCCCCCAGAGCCAGGCCGTGCCATCCCAGACTCCCTGACTCTCGGCCTCCAAAAGTCTGACCCATTTCGCGATCTCTCCTAGGCGGCTTGTTCGCTGCAGCGACTTATTGAAATTAATCACAGCGATTTGGTGAGGTCCGAGGGCCTTTGAATAGTAGATTTCCCCGTCCCTTGATTGATGGCCTCCGATTCCTGTTCGATTTTTCAACATAAATCAAATTTGCAAATTTGCACAAAACTTTCGCTGACAAAAGAAACTAATTAGGAGCGTGCTAGGGAAAATATAGGAAGACGAGAGACGCGGAGACTTTGAGACCCGAGATGCCCCAAAGGCTAAAAGCGTGTGGCACGCTCGATTTTGACTGGCGATTTGGGGCTGAAAATTAATGGGCTTGTCGCCTCGACTTTCGACTTTAGAGGGTTTTACACGGCGCAGAAAATTGGGTGTATTTTTTGGGGGGAAAAAAGGTTGAAGTTGTGAAGAAATTGTAGCTTTAAGATACCTGATACCTGTTCTCCTTTGATATGTATTGCATACCTTAAAGGCGCTTGTTTCTGCAAAATGTAGTTCTTAAAAAAATATGTTTTCTTGGGTTTGGGGGGATGATAGTTTTGCTTTAATTATGGAAATAATAGTTAAGAAATTTATTATTATTAAATAAAACTCTGAAAAACTCCAAGTAAATATTTTTAAAATCAGGTAGTTCTTGTACAATTTTCTAGTAAATCCCAGTTAAATCTCCAAACTGATATTCTTTTTTCTCATTACCTCTTATTTAATAGACAAACACTGTGCCACACTCTTTTAATATCACTCCTAACACCCGTCTGTGAAACGTGGCTGCCTAATAATAGTCTCCATACCAAAAAGCACTTAATAAAAGCTTTAAAGGTGATCTCTTTAAAATATTAATGCCAAGTGTGAACCAGTTGAAATGTGCGATTTGCGTAGATTGGAATATAAATAAGTTGCCCAGCTGAATCGGGGGGAATTATCTCTGCTCTCCCCCCCCCATCTGACATAACTCACTCACTCGGAAGCCTCGTGGCATATTTCATTTTCTTTCTTATATTTTTTCCTATAAGCATGGCTGATTTCCAGCTACTCCGTGACGGCACGTAGAGTCAGTCTATGAGAAGTCGGCAGATCTTAGGGAATTAATGTGTATTAGGAAGTTAAAAGAAGTCTTTTGGTTAGAGGAAGTCGAGTTAAGATCCATGAAAGGTGTCTTTTAGATAATAATCAAGCAACTTCGTTAGTTTTAATTGACATTTAGTGGAAGTTAAGGTTAGAAATGATTAATATTAATTTTTTTAATGGCAGATATGTTGAAAGAAAAATGTGAAATATATATGTTTTAGGGGAAAAGCTTTCCAAATTGAAAAATATGCAATTTTGGCTTCGTTATGCATTTTCTAAATTTGCAAAATGCAAGGGCTTCCTTCCTTTCTTGTTTAATAATTTTCTTTGCCCAGTTTCTGTTTAAATTAAAAAGAATTCTCTTACTAAAATCAATAAACTAATAAAATAAAAATGTAAAACTTAATAACTAATAAGTTACTGCCTCAAAATTACCTATTTGCCATCAATTTGCTTTTAAGCTTAATGAATTTTCCGCACCCGTGCCAAGACTCTTCATTTTGCCACACCGAACACACCTAAGCAAACCCCAACACACCTTTATACACCTGCGCCGGTATATATTTATACACTTTTCAGCACTTGGCGCCACTGCAAATAAACAAATAAGCAAACAGCAGAAAATAACAAACAAGCAATTACAAAATGGGGGGGCCGGCACAGCAAACAAAACTGACATTTTACACCTTTTCATTATCGCTGGCAAACAAATCAAGAACAGCCAGCAAATAACAAATAACAAAGGAAAAGGGCAAGTTGAAACAACAACCAGCAACCGAAGAACAATGCAGCCAACAGAGAGAGAAAAAAAGGGGGAAAAAGCGGAAACTCTGTTCAAATAAGTAGGTGCAAGGTATTATATGTTTTGCCAGAGAAGAACCCCCGCCCCGACCGAGAACGGCGGCCAACGAGCGGCTAAAAAGCGCTAAGCGTTCGGAAAGACAGGCCCCCTCTGGTAGCCTTATTTCATCCGCTTTTCCTCCCCCAATTTCCCCCCTCTTACCAACCCTTTTCCACCTCGGAAAATGCTATCTGAAGAACCCCGAGACTTTGTCAGATTGAGACGATGGCAGACGACGGCAATTTCAGTGCCCAGTGTTCCGCAAAATTTCGGGTGGCTGGTTGGATCTTACCTGCTTTACCTTGGAGCCAGCTCAGGCTTAATTAGCCCCAAAAAAAAAAATACTCTCAAAGAGGGGAGATTGGGAAAATGGAGTATCTTGTATAGCGGCCGCCTTAATCATGATCCCATTTGGACGGCGCACATGGGGAAATGAAAACGTTGCACATAATTTATGGTCTGCGCATGCGTGGCCCTCGCTATGGAATTAAAAATTCCCTCGAAAGGGGGAATTATCAGGCAACGGGGGTACATAATGGGCGGCGATACGTTCAATTGTACTGGGAACGCGAGGGGGTCAGCGAGGCAGAACAAAGCTAATATTAAACCAAAGGTGGCATAAATTAAACGTTCATAGCACGTATCATTTAACAGGAAATTGCGCATTCCCCGGTTTCCATACCCTACACACCCCTCTAAATACACAGGAAAAAATTTAAAATCTTTGGAAATTTTCAGGAATTTAATTCTAAAATTAAAGAGAACGAAATAAAGTGATGTTTACTAATGTATAAAGTTACTTAATAACAAAATTCGGCCGAAAGATACATTATATTATACGTTTTCTTGAAGGAAAGCCTTATAATTCCCAACTGGTGCCGGCATCTAAACGGATAATGAGGATTTTACCTTCCAAGAAGTTTTAAAAGCAAAAGAACCAAGTAAATCGAATCTAAATAAGAACTAGTTACTGTTTAGACCTCATTCCCAAGTTCTAATATTTTTTTAGAGTGCATAAAGACACCCCCTCCCCCCTTTCCCACTACCTCCATACCGCTCTTGATCGAATGGCAAGACATTAAGTCATAATTGCGGCAGCGGCGGCATTTGTATCTGTCAGATACATTTCGAAGTTGGGGAAACTCGAAATTCGAAACTTCGAAAACCAGTTCTTGGCGCAGACAAAGACGGCTAGCTTTTTGGAGAGAGATGGCCGGAGAGACGCTGCCAGAGCGAGAGCGACCGAACGAAGTCTCCACTCTCCAAAAGGAAGCAAGGAAGGAGTTCTCCTAAAAAACCTTAAACTCTGGGGCGGAGCCACATCTGCTGCTCTCGTCTCGAGGATGTTGGAGAGGAGACTTAACCCTTGCCAGGGGCCCCGGCTCTGGCTTTATCCACTCAGGTATTTATGACCCGAGCTTAAAACGCTCGCAATTTAATTAGTCTCGTGTTCCAAAGCCGAAACGAAAACTGTTGAGGAGTCTCCTCCAGTTTAGAAGGCTTTTCGGTTCCACTTCGGTTCCAGTTGCGGCCAATTAAGCGATCTGGCCATGGTCTCAAAGTTTTTCCCCCATCTTGCCGGGGCCTGAAGATCTCGCATCTTCCATCTCGCATCTCCAATTTCCGTTGTGCCTGTTGGGCAACAGACGGCCAACAAATTGCGCACAACTTCATCATAATCAACGCTCGGACAGCTGCAACATCGCCGCTGCACAGCAACACCAGCAACAACACCAACAGCAACATCAACAACAATGGCCTGCGATCCCAGTGCCGATCCCGGTTTCGGTCCAATCCCGATCCCAAGTCCGATCCCCCAGACGCTGGCGAGTGGCGAAAAACTAAGGTTAAACGCTGGTTAAATTATTTTACGTGCCTCGGTTTCAGCTCGACCATTTTGCACTGGGAAAAAATAGGTAAATTATATGGAAAAGGCACTTTCAAAGAAATACAATATATTACCAAAGGTTTTTCATACAAAGCACAAGCTGAAGCTTAAATAGCCGAAGGCGCAACGTTTCACGTACTTGAGAAGCAAATTTAGCAAATTTAGAAAATAATAATAAGGTTTTTTATGTTTTAACTAATTTGAATTTTTTAATTAAAATAGATTCGATTAAGCATACAAAAATATATAAAAAAAGATTACCTTACAAACGAGACTATTTTAACAAAAAAATTCCTTATAATTCCCAAGTGCTGATTCGTAGATCAGTCCTGAACTCAAACAAAGCGAGTTCGAATAAGGTTTAAGTCCTAAAAATGTAAAATTATATTTCTAGAACAATATATACATTTGAAAATAAATATATAAATATTTAAACACTATTTTTTCTTAAAAATATAATCCATTTTCTCTCGGTGTAAGTTTCACATCAACGAAGGACTCCGACTCCGAGTCCCACCTCCAACGCCATCTCATCCCCATAACTCAGATATCGGTCGGGGGCAGGGGGAAAATGATGTGAAAATTGTGCCATAACTTTTGGTTGCTGCTGCCGCAAGTGCCTTGCTGCAGTCACTGCTGCAGTTGTTGCAGTTTGGGGCAAGTGGCCAACGCCGCTGCCGCCTTGGTGTTGCATGTGGCATGTTGCTCGTTTGTTGCCGTTGTTGCTCAATCCTCTGGTGGCTTTTGTTTCTCCTCCTTTGCTATTTGTTTTGGCAATCGAAGCCACAAATCATAAATTGCATTTTACGATATTGATTGACCAAAATGTGGGCGTTTTTCTTTTTTTGGCTGCGTTTTCCCCGGCAATTTCCGAGTTTCTCGCTCTGGGCCTCCACGTCGCGGCCAGGTTGTTTGCTTTGCCGCGGAAATTATTATTATTATTATTTGTTTGAGATTAAATATCACTGAATTATGGGGTTGTCCGTCGACTTTTCTCGCATTTGATTGGCTTTTTTCTCTGCCCGCCGACTGCACAATTCACACTCGAAAAGGTCGGAAAGGCAGCGTGGAGTGTGGGAAGGTGTAGCAGACTTTGTTTATAACCATTTTTTTGGGTGGAAAAAATTAATTGAAATTTGTGAGATCTTGTGGATGAAGAGTTCTTGGTTTTTTATTAGTTTGTTTGGGCAGGGAGCTAGGTTTTAGAGGATTTCTTTGAGGATATTTCCTTATAGAAATAATGGGTTATAATATATTTTTTAAATTTTATTAAAATGCTTCTCTTTCTTGTAAATTTATTTTAATTAAAATGTTTCCCTTACCCCTAACAATTTTCCCTTAATTAAATCTTCCACATTTTGGTTTAGAAAATCCTTTTGAAATCTTTATCCCCTTTAATGGGATCCCCTTCTTTTATAGAACATTTTCGTTTTTCAGCAACTGAGTCACGTACGAATCCGAGACCCTAAAAAAGGTGCGCGACATGAATCAGTTAAACAGCTGCTAGACTTGCAGCCACGACATCCGAGTGATGGCTTATGAAGACATAAATTTGCAAATTGAAGAGCCAAACCCAATGAACATCATCCGCGAGATGATGGCCACCGCGAACCTGATCCGGCTTACGAGTAATATGAAAAACTCATTTCCACGAGGGCACTTAATTCTGGGGAGGAAGAGGGGTTGTGTAGGGGAAGAGGAGCTCATGCAGCAGAGTGTCAGGGTAAGAGACCTGCAATTAAACCATTAAATTAATGAGCGAGCTGGTCAAGAAATAAAGCAGAAACGACAAGTGCAGCAATGCAGGACTGCCAAGAGTCCGTCGAGAGTTAAATGAAAAGCGCGTATGCAGCCGGCCACGCCCAGTTTTGGCCGCCGCCCCTTTAATTGCAAAGCAGCCAAGAAGAGAAGTTACCACTGGGAGAAAAATAATTTAATAAGGAATTAGAATTAAGAGAAGTAAGATTATTTAAGTTTAAGATCATTTACCCTTTCCTTCAAACTTGAGTACAGACGTACTCAATTTAAGGATAAAACCATTTCAATTCAGAATATTTGTACTTAATTTTGGTGTGAGTACTTTTGTATTCATTTTGAAATTTTTTGGTCTCAAAGTAAGGAAAAAAAACTTAATACGGGAATTTTTAAAAAATCCGTACTCAATATAAGAGTAGTACGAATTTGAGAATTTGGATTCGCAATTTCCGGATCCCATAATTCTCTCTGTGTAACTATGAACAGAGTTCTAGTCACTAAGGCCTACGACTGTCTTAGGAAGAACTCAATACTTCCTTCATCAGTGCCCAAAATTTATATCTTTAATTTTTACGATTTTTAAAGAAGCATTTTATCCTCTTACTCTTAAATTACATTTCTTAAGAGCATATAAAAAATGTTTAATAATAAATCAATTGATCTACAACTCAAAAAACATATAATTTTTCTCCCTGTGCAGGGAGGAAAAGCGCGGTGCGACGAAGACGACAAGGAAATTGCATATGGGCAAGAACAAAATCGCCTGGCAATTAACCACTTTGAATGGTGGCTGCCATGGTGTCCAGGCCATGTTCATGATGTCCATGGAGGCACTAAGACTGGAGCCAGACTGGAGTGGTCCCCGGTCCCCGGTTCCCGGCCCCCGACCCCAACCCCAACCCCGAATAGTCGTGGTCGTGGTAAGTGGCACTTGTTGGGACCATGTTGTGTGTGGCTCTCGTTGGCAGCGGCTACATTTTTATTATTAAATTGAATTGGGTGCTTAAATAAATTATTTAATAAGCACGTGATCTACGCAGCTCTTTGCCCGCTTAAGCAATTTCCACAGCCGACAGACATCGTGTTGTTTTATTTTCCATATTTTATTTCAGGGCCAAGGGCCAATCGCCTGGCTCCGCCCCACTAAAAGTGGATTGCAGTGGCTTTTGTTTTGGTTTTTTGGTGGCTCCAATGTGGTTTAGCGGTTCAGCGGCTCAACGGAGTGAGTCCTCATCTGGCAGCATTATTAAATCATTGCAATTTGGCCAGGGCCGAGAGAGTTAACTTGGCTGTTTTTTTTTTTTTTGCGGCCTTCGTAATAACAACGCTCGGCGAGCCGCCATAGCTGTTACATGGCCAAGAGTGCTCCTCATATATAATTCTCCAGTTTATGGCTGAATTGCAAAGTTCCAAGCGGGCAAAACTCCGCCTGGATGCACTGAGAAGAATTTTAGCAATGTTGTTTTATTGAAAAAATAAATAAAATAATAGTAAATATTTTGTAAAATTTAAAAAATGAGTTTCTGAAGTATATAAAGCAGGAAAATATTTAAGCTTGCATATACAGCTGTTTTGGTGAAGAAGCACCACTTCCTTCATCAGTATCTATTGGTGAATATTTTCTTTATAAAATACAACACCCAAAGAATTTTTAAAATATTTTTTTAAAGCAACTTTGAACTTCAATAATTAATTTATAAATTTCTCTCTCTGCAACTGCAGCAATCTTTCACTTGATCGAACGATCATTTTGCGCGTACTTTCAGTGCAATTTTTTCCTCGTCTGTGTGTGTGCCCCACTCAATCACGCTTCCCCCTTCCTATTGCCCAAGCCCCCCCTTAAGTTGCCACGCCTCTGGAGCCTGGACCCCTTTCACAGCTGTGGCATGCTGCTTTGTAATAACCATAATGGCGCGCACGATTTATGTTTTAATTTTGCATTTACTGGCCATTCTGGGCGAGCTGAGAGGCAGCAGAAGACTGGCTGAATATGGCGGAGAATCTGGCCAAGAAGAAGAGGAGGCTCCAGCAGAAGAGTTGGCCATGCGTCTTAAGCTCAGTTTGATTGCCGCTGATAGCCGTGCAATTGCTGTTGTTGTCGGTGCTCGAAAAAATGGAAATTATGTTTGCAGGCGCTTAAAATCGATTAAGTGATCCCCATCAATGGTGTCCATGGCGGCGGCAGCAGCTGCTTACCCCTCGGGGCTGGAAATAAAGCCACATCCAGTTGGCCAGAAACGAATGAAGAAGCGTCAAGATGATTGGTCTTGAGTGCCAGAGGAAGCGGAGTCAGGTTGAGTGACTCCCTGGTCGAGGAGGTGCGAGATGTATCTCTTACTGGGTTGTGGACTAATTGCTATATCTTTGGTGGGTCTAGACTCTAGAGAATTGGTAAGTAAATACGAAATTGGGAGTGGCATTGGGGTCTTGATGGGTTTGAAGGGGAAGTGGATGGGTATTGCAGTAAACTATAAAATTTTCAGGGACTTTAAAGTACTTTTAAAGAATTTTAGGAGGGTTACAGTACTACAGAGGATTACTGAGAATTTCCTAGACTTTTATATGAACTTTATAAATTTATTTGGTTAGAAAAAAATTAATACAAACTAAATTAAACCTTTAATCATATTTATTTTCTTCTCTTACGAGCAGAGAATTTATTTATTAATGTTTTCTTACAAGATGAGCTTAAAAGTTTAAAATTTAGATAATTTCCTACATTTATTAACAAACTCTTGACTTTAATTGATTAATTTTAAGTTATAATAAATTATAAAAGAGGGAAATTTTATCCAGAAAAAGCTCTTACAATTTATATCTATATTTTATATTATTTTCTATATTTATTTATATATTCTATATTTATTTAAATGTTTAATTTTATGTTTGAAAGTAACTAAGAAGGATAATCTTTATTAGGAAAAGTTGTAATAATTTTCTCCCATTATATATAAAGCTCTTTTTAGCCTAATTTCCTAGATTCCTTCCTATCTAATCTTTAACCTGTTTACATGACATTTTTCTGCATTTTTTCTGCCTTCCAATTTAAGCCCAAAACCCAACTCCGATTAACCATACAAGCCTAAGCTGTTTGCCCACAATTTTGGTCACCAATTCAGAGGCTCCACATGCCTTTGAGTTTCACTTTGGCGCCTTCTAACCTTTCGAGGCACCAAAAACTAAATCGAATTGAATCGAATCGAGAGCCTGACAGAAGAATGTACCACAATTTAGCACAATTTACCATCTACTTAATATAGGCGCGACATTCTGTGGGCCAAAAGCAGCTGCCAATTGCAGTTGCAACTGCAGGCTGCAACATTTAGCTGCCACAGCTTGCAGTCTGCAGCTTGCAGTTTGGCAGCTTGGAAAATTGTCAGCGTGCAACAATCTACACCATTAAACATTAAACAAAGCCAGTTTGAGAGCCCGCCTTATATAGACAGGGCTCGAAGTTGGCAATCTAATTAGTGTTAAGTTTGTGCTAAGGATTTGGCTTTTTAATTAAAGCCACAAAGCCAGGGGAGAGCCAGTCGGGCAATTAGAGTTACCTGAGAAAATCGTGAGAGTTTTTGTGGCTCGTACTAAACATTTGCGGGCTAACCGCAGCGCCTTGCCGCTCGGCATGTTGCAAACCGCAGAGAATTTAATTTGGCACAGGACTGTGCTACGAATAAGGACACCTTGTGTTTCGTCTTGGTCCTGGAAAGCTGCACAAAAAATTAGCTAAGCAGGAGCAACACATGGCTGGCCGGAGGACACAGCAGGACATCTCGGAGAAGTCCTCGCACACAAAGGCGGATTGCCGTTGACTTCTTGTTGGCGCAACAATGATTAGTTTCGGTCAAAACTCAAAGGAGTTTTGTGTGTGTGGGCTCTGGGTCCTGGGTCTGTGAACAGGAGTTGCCTTTTGGTCCTGCCCTCGGTCTCCTTGCCCTTCTCCTGACTGCCTGCCTGCTGCCTGCGGTCGATGTTGCTGTCAAAACAAGACGATTTATGCCTTTGTATTGAGAGCAATCGGGATAACAAGGCATTCGCCGACGCCCTCGAAAGGTGAACTATGGCCAGGATCGGAAAGGGAGATCGGGGATTGGGAGGGCCTCATGTTGATGTTGATGTATGTTCGATCGACGGATCGTGCATTAGATGCCATCATTGGCCGCCTTTGGCCGCCTTGGCCACTTTTAATGACTGCAGCAATTAATCTAAGAGTCTGCGGACGCCTTGGCTGCAACACGTACATGGAGACACTGGGAGAAATGGGTCAGACAAAGAAGGTAGAATTATAAAATAGGTATTACAAGTTAGATAACATATTTATAGATATTTTCTCAGTAGATTTTTACCACTAAAGACACTGATTATACCAGTAAATATGAAGAAGTATTTAATTTTATTTTTATTTATACGAGATACTTCCTATTTTCCTTTCTAAGACTAGTTTTAATTGAGGAAAAAATGAAAAAGTATTTTATTTAATATTATTTACCAAAGAAATTGTCTTTTTTCCCTGCCAAATATATTATTTATTAAAGAAAGTAGTACAAAGTATTTTATTTCATTTTACTTACAAAAGAAACTTAGTATTTTCCGTTAAAAAGATTATTTCTTAAAGAAAACATGAAGACGTTTTTTAGTTTTAAAATACATTAAAATTAATAAACTGTTTGTTTTGCTCCAAAAATTTTATTTCTTTAAGAAAACATGAAGAAGTATTTTAGTTTTATTTTATTTACCAAAGAAACCATATTTTTTCCCTTCCAGAAATATTATTTATTAAATAGGCTAACTAATGTAGTTTAAATAAAAAATAAAACCCCCCATAATAGCCCATAATTCTAGTCTAATTATAATCCCAGTGTAGGCTCCTTAATGCTCCTATATGGACAGCAAAATTAATGCAACAATGCGTTCTTATCTCTAGAAGCAGCCAAGAACTCGGACTCAAACTCCGAGTCCGACTCCAGCTCGAGCTCGGCTTGTACTTAAGTGGCATACATTGTAAATCTCTTTAAATGAGCATTTAAGCAAAGCGAGGACACCGATCTCGATATCTCGGGGATCCGTATGTGAATCCGAATGAGAATGAGAGCCACTCCTGCTCCTCGGGAGTCTTTATGTGTGACTGTAATTCAATGCTCAATGCGTTGATAGCATCGCCCAGAAAGTGACTGGAAAATACTAAAAAAAAGAAAACCAAACAGAGAGAAAGAGAGGAAACGGGAACCTGAAGGGAACCCTTCGGTAGCAGGAGAAGCAGCAGCCAGAGTCCCAGTTCCAATCCTGGGACTGATATTGCCAGGCCAAGTGGAAGAGAAAACCATCGAAGACGATCAACCCATCGAACGGCTGCCGTTGGTGTCCTCAATTTCGCGGGCGAGATACCCTTTTGGGTTAAGAGAGTTGGTTATAAAGATCATCTGCCTTGAAAGATAAATATTTACTAATTAAATAAAATTATTTATTACATTTTTTATTATAAGAAATAAAGCATATTTTTCACTAGAATATTTATAAAAATATTTATTAATTGGAGCCTAAAAAATTTAGTTTAAAATGTGTAAAGACTTGAAAAATGTTGTGTAAAAATATGCTGCTTTAATTAAATCACAAACCGTCCGTTAGGGACTTTAAATTTTCTAGAAAAATATTAATAAAATACTTCTCTATTTAGTAAATTTATTTATTAGCTAAAATCCTAATAAAATCAATAGAGTATTCCCTATTCCTGGCTTCAAAATCTCTTCCATTCGCCACCTTGTTCTGCTGTCGTCTGTTTGGGGATATTTATTGTATTGTTGCATTTGTTTGCTGCTACTTTGGCTGCTGTTGACGTTGCTGTTGCCTCTGTTGTTGCTGTTGTTGCAACTGCTTCAGTTGTTTGTTGCTGCTGATTGTCGTTGTCGTCGATGTTCCTCGCGATCGCCTTTCAACGCGCGATCGATCGATTAATGATCTCGCCGCAGACTCGAAGGGGAGAAACTCGCTGTGACACTTTCGCCAGCTTCTTCTCTCACAAAAAAAAGAGAAGAAAAAATGAAAAAAAAAACCAAGTAGAGGGGTCACCCACTGACTCAGCAATTACAAGTCATATATCATGAAAACAGGACACAGGACGCAGGACACATGTGCCTCTGGCCAGTGCAAGATCAGAGCAAATGCCGACACACAGGCGGAGAAATAGGAGTCAGACTGCACTTGTTCAGGACCTGGGACCACCCAGGCTAGAGTCCAGGGTAATCACCCACAAAACTGGGCATTATGTCGGTCAGTTAACAACATAAAAAGTCAATAAAAATCCTTTTGACATCTCCCAGTGTCCTTTGAGCAAATGCCGACATAATTGTTGTGACAGCCAGGGACGCACACACACGTAAACACAAGACGGTGACGGGGAACGGGGGAGGGGCAGGAAAAGGACACCAGATTATATATAGTCTTCTATATGGCCTGACAATGGCCGAAATTAATGGGCACAGGACAGGACCTCGACCTCAAATGAGGCAAGAATCTGTAAGGGAAAAAAAACCCCTGGGGGAGAAAGTGTTTTGTCTTGTCGGCATCCGTTGAATGGCTTCAAACGAGGCTCAGATACAAAGATGCGCAGATACAGAGATACGCAGATACTTGTATAATCGGATACAAAGATAACGTTAAGTCATCGAAGGTCGATCAATCGCCAGGAAGTCGTCTTGCTGTGTTACACAAACTATTTTGACACTAAGTGCCCCATCGATTTTTTTCCTTTTTTTTATTTTACTATTTTTTAAGCCTTTTATGGTCTTGACTTTGCCGCGCCCACTAAGCCTCTTATAATGCCGAACCGGAACTATCCTATCATTAATGGTAATGGCATTCGCTCCGTCCGCCGTCCAAGCTCATTGCAATTTGCGTGAAATATTGGCGAAACTTTGTATGCGGCTCGTGTAATGTCCAGTCATAAATATCGAAATGAGTTTTCAGCACATCGAAATGGGGGAAAAGGGGAAATGGAAAATGGGAATGGGTGGAGCGTTCTGGGATTGGCCAGAGGAAAGTGTGGGACAAGAGGGGAATATACTTATTACAAGGAAAATGGGGTTTTGAAGAGAGATGAAGTACTAAAAGGAAAGTAAGTAATAAGTGAAGGCAAAAGTAATTAAAAAAAATTTTTAGAAGAGTTTATTTATAGATTTAAGTATTTTTACTGTAATTTGTAAATATCTTAAGGTAAAGATGCCAAAATGTAGAGGAGAAAGTCACTTGAATATCAGTTTAGGGCAGTTTTATTATAGTTTTAAGCATTAAATTATACTTTGTAAATAATTAAAGGTAATAATATTATATTATTATATTAATAAACTGATAAAAGAGGCAATATTTGTTTAACAAAATGTGTATATAATTTAGTCTTTACTTGATTTCAATTTTTATTTAATTTATTTCCTTATTCATCCTATCAGTATCTATTCAAAACCCTTAAATACCTTTCAAAACTCATCTGGAATGCCCATATATCTTATTTCTTTACTCTATTTCATACACAAAGTTTAATCCCAGATCTGCAGAGACCAAAAAATTCTCTGGAAGTCAAAAGTTAAAGCCTTGTTTCCGTCTCCCCACTTTTTTTTTTGTAAACAAAAATAAGAAAGAGTTAAGAAAAAAGGCCAAGACTGGACTTCAAGCCAAGTTCTGGGTTTTGGGATCTGCCTGTCCCAAGGAGAGACATTTTGCGGAATATTTCTGGCTACCCCCAGACATGGGTTGTTATTGTTGCTGGTCCTGGTCCTGGTCGTTGTCGGACGCTGGTCGTCTGTCCAAATCGAACAGAGACAGCGACGAGATAATTTTGCAATGCTTATGGCCGCCAATTTGCGGAGGATCGCCGTACAAGGAGCACATCCCCGAGCCGAGCCTGCGAGTGTGTGTGCGTTGATTGGTTCATAAGAAAAGGAGCAGGCAGCACAGGCAGCAGCGCAAAAAACCTACAGAAATCATTTAAAAAGCAGGCAAAGCGGCGATCGTGCTTAAGTATCCAAAAAAAGAAAAAAAAAGAGGATAAATAAGAGGAAGTTCCAAGGGGATCGGAGACAGGGACAGGCCGATGAGGCTACCACGAAGTGCAGCCATGCCAGCGATAGCTACAACTATATAAAGTTAAGGGAAAAGGCAGGAGCCCAGCACACAGACCCAGGCCGGGACAGGATCAATATACAACAACGTCGTTTCGTCGTTTCGGACTTGTACATAATTTTGCATTTTTATAAGGCAGCAGCAGCAGCCGGAGAAGAACCCTTCTGTATCCGAAACAAAATGTCGGTTACGGACCAAAGCCATTTAGAGAGAGAGAACGCCGTTTGGGATACGAGAAAATTAAGCAGAGTTTTGTAGACCTTTTTTCTGGTCCGTCTTGGGCTGGGGCTGTGCGTGTGTATGCTCTGGTAATTATTATATACACCATGATGAAGACGAAGATCGGTCTGGGCTCTGGAGCTGGACCTGCGTCTGGCTCTGGCTCTGGCTCTGGTCTCGATCTCGGGCCTTGGTCTCGGACTGACCGGGCTCCGCTGTCATGTCCATGCGCTGGGGCTGTCAACAGCCTGCGGGATAAAATGATCAACATTGATCGCATAATGATCAGCAGCAGCGGCAGCAGCAGCAGCAGCAGCAGCGGCAGCAGTACAGCAACATTTTTAAATGGGTTTTTAGGCACTTCAAGAAAAAATAAGCAGGGTTTGTATGGAAAATATTTAGAACTAATTTTCTTTGAGGTTTTTGTACAAATTTTTGTACTTTCTTCGAGATTTTTGTTCAAACTTTTGTACTTTCAAGCTTAGTTTAAACATTTTCTCTGAAGAAGTTACGCATTTAATGATTTTGCAGGCTTGGAATCTGTACTTTTCTTAAGGAATATTTAAAACTAAATTAATGTAGTTATTTTTATGAACTAATTATTATTAAAAATAGCATTAAGATAAAGGGGAATACAACATTATTACAGCTACAACCACACTTCGCTGTAAGACAGCTCTTTATAAGGCATTTCGCTACAACGGCCCTTCTCGATTACGGAATTATGGGACTTATTTGATTTACGGCCTAAAATATTTCGCTATAACGGCAAAAATATCTTTCTTTCAATATCTATTTATCTTAATTATCTATATTGATTCGTTACACGGTTGAATCGAACATATCCTGGCCGTAAAGCGAGGTTTAGATGTAAAGATGTTAGTTAATCCCTAAAACCATTTAAGTTAAAGTATTTTTTATAGTTTAATAATTATTAAAGTTATTATTAGAGAGAACAAAAAATGATGGAAGCATAAAATCAGAAAATAATATGCAAAAATAATAATTAGGAAATGTCAAACTATTTACTTTCTTTTATATTTTGTAGAACAATATCCCTTTTTTGGCATCTTACTTATAAGAAAATATAGGGTTTTTTCTTCCACTAAATTCCATTATTTTTCCCAGTGCCTTGCCCTGCTTTCAGGCCTTTGTGGTTCACTTCGAGTTGGGCTTTCGGCCAGATTGCTGTGTGTGTTGGCCTGCGTAGATCGCTGATTAAGTGCGTGTCTGTTTCAGCCGGGCTAAGTAAGCTATTATGCGTGTTTCAAGTTTCTTTCGCCGTTTGCCGCCGCCCTGTGCTATGATTTTCGATTTTACCGATACCCATCGACCCGCATAATTTAGTTAATTATATTTAATTGAAACTTAAAGCTACTGGTTAAAACTGAGGCTGGTTTCAAGGTTCTTAACCCTGAGGTTTTCCCAGGTTTTTTTTTTCGCGCGGAGTACGTGCCCCGCTGACACTTTTGCGCCTTTTCAATCCACTCGAGCCCTGACGAATCTCGATCTCATTTTAAGCATTAACGGGACAGAGAGACAAAAGTCGCAGTCAGAACCCTTCCTATCTATTACACACTGGAAACGGAGAAGACCCGGAGGGTTGGGCAGGACTTTCCCAGGACGCGTGACATAAATCACAGAGAAGCAAGGGCGAAAGGGAAGAGGATTTGTTGTGCAAATCCTTTGAGAATTGATTTGTGCACGCTAATAAGGCCGAACAGAAAACTAAATTATGTTTGTGTCCAGGAACCACCCAGAAATATATATCCTGCTTTATTTCCTGTATGGGGTTTTCTTTCAGCCGAAATCACATAATCATAATCGCCAGTCTCATATGAATTTCAATTTCAACCCCTCGAAAAATGTATAGAACTTGCAACTAAGGGTGGCAATTAGAAACTGTGTTTGCTTTTCGTTTCCCTCTAACAAAATGGCGGCCTATCGTTATGGCTCTGGTCACGGTTCCGGTTTTTAATTCCCGGTTTCTGGTCTTTCCCAACATGGCTCTCTCGTACTCCCATCGCCGACTGACTAGCATTTCCCGGAATCGAAAGCCGTGCGGGCGATAAATACCTTATGGCTTCGGTGGGTTGAGGATGAGTGGCGTGACGAACGCCGCTCGAGTGGGTGAGAAAGGATTTTCGGGTTAGGGTGCGGCTTTTGGGTGGTTTTTCTGCAGCGAGTACTTTACATTTAATAGACTAACCGCGGAGGATTGTCAACATAATAAAAGTTATTTACTTTGTGAGGTTGTTACAACCTATAAGTCCAGGATACAAGCTTGCAAAGCGGGGAATATAAGTGGAGAGTATATTAAGAGGATTTTCGAAGACTGTACTAAGCAGCAATTCAACTAATTTATATTTTAGATACGTTTCTTTATAATTTTTAAGTATTTTTAAATAATTTTAGGCTTTTTGTAATTGTAACAAATATTTTAAAAGCTTGAAGACTTGAATATAAGCTTGAAAGATGACAGCAGACATATAGAAGAGGGCCTTTCAAGGTTCTTACCAAACAAGAACTTAACTGATTTATATTTAACATACGTTTCTATATTATTCCTCTTGTATTTTTATATATTTATAAACTGTATTATATTATTATATATAGTTTGATTGGAAAATGTCTTAAATAATATAATTTGATTTTTATAGGCCAATTTAACGGTCAGACTTGCTTATATTGCATCATTTAAAAATACTAAAAATATTTTCCCCTCAATTAATGAGTTCTAGATCATGAAAATCCTTGAAACTTCCTTGAGACACTCCTAGATTTTATTTTTTAATAACAAAGAGTCTGAATCATAGTCACCAAATCAAAGCCGATCCATTTGAAGCCACCGCCACCGCCGCCGCTCCCAGTTGGAACACCAAGAATGCCTGCTTTCCACCAATCCCCTTCTGAATCTGAATCTCAAAGCCCCCCTGCCAGGAAACTGCTTCCCCCAACCCAAGAGTATTCCTTAGCCTTCTCCTCCTTCAACTGTCGGCAGGCATTAATGTCCAATAAATTGTTTTTGTCAAATGTCGCGCACCCCGTTGGCTTTAATGTGGCTTAAATAGGATAATAAAACTAACCACAAGACGGCCACAAAGGCCGGGCCAGAGGGAAGGCCCAGGAAGGCAGGGAAAGTGAGCGACAGACATGGCCGAATGGAATTTATGGCCGATCTGTATATAAAATAGTGCGTTTTATATGTGATGTGGATGCCCACACACTGGCATCTCGGGGCGGAACAGGTGAAGAGGGGGAGGGCCACAATACAACAGGTGCTTATCGCCCTGCATCGTGACATTTTATTGGAGGCCCAGAAACCGACTCGGGAACCCGGGAACTGACTCTGCTGCTGCCGCTGCTCCGATGCTTATCAATGGGCCAATGGCAGGCCAGGCTGCCCAAGCAGCAGCTGACGCAGAACTAATGGCTTAGATCGGGGGGAACTATGGAGTATAGTGGATATGGTGGATATGGAAATGGAAATGAAGGTGCACATAAACTACGTTTTTATGACTGACAGGCTGACAGTTCGTAAAACCCGAAAAAAGAGTAAATACACCGAGAAAAAGGAGATTAGAGGTGGTTTTGGGGGTTTTTACAAGGGAGTTTGAGGTTTTCTAAGGTATTTACATTATCTTAACTGTATTCCCCAATAAGTCACCTATTTTAATTATATATGTAAAGTTTATATTTTGATTTATATGGAATATTCAGATTATTACTTGGATTTAATAATATTTCTTGAATAAAAGGAGTTTTTATCACTTTCCGAATGATTAATAATATTTTTTTAAGAACAAAAGAATCTTCAAAATTTTTTTAAGAATTTCCTGCTATTAAATCTTCTTTGTTATTCCCCAAAATCCATAAATATCTGTCGTTTAAGGTACTTCAAGGGTTTTAAATATTTTCTATAAGAGATTTTAGACTCTATTTATCAGCAAGTAACCTATTTTAATTATAAATAAAATATTTATTGAATTAACGAGATTTTATCACTATCTTAATGATTAATACTATCTTTTTGAGACTCACAAATCCACAAATATTTATCAAGAACTTCCTACCCATTAATCTTTTTTTGAATTCCCCAAAAGTTCACAAATATCTATCAAAACCAACCTTATATTATTAATTTTTCCCTGTGCACCTCTCTCTCTCCTCATAACTCACCTTCCCGTTTAGCTGGAAATTTACATGTTTCTGGCGTAAATTGTTATTTTAATTAATTTTCTCTCTGATCCGCGGCCTACCTTCTCCGAGCACGCGTGTTGCCGCCAGTCAAAACAGAGATCAGCGTACGGCGAAAACAAAATAAATTTGGCCAATTTGTTGGCCATAACCCCATGCCTTGCCCATGCCCATGGCCAATACCCAAATCAGTCGGCTGCCCCGCTGAGCGACGATCAATTAGCCATGGGTGTCGACCGCTGGTGTCGGAGTACGCGCTGTCCAAGTCCCACTTACAGGCCGAGTTCACAAGGCGCCGCCTGTGGACCACCCAAAAAGCAGGGCCCGCTTGAAGGATGAGTTCTGCCAAAATACGGAGAGATCGCTCCCCCTGGAAAGAATAAATAAAAAATTAATTAAAGCATTTTAATGATGCTAACAACCGGGACGGGCTCATCCTCATCCTCGGATCACAGCGAGTCACCTTCTCCACTTAATGATTGCTTTTGGCACCTTTTTCAGGGGATCTCAGGGATCCAACCTCGACAGTTATTAAGCAAATATTTTGACTCATGCAAATTGCTAAGCAGTCGGAGTCTTGATCTGAAGGAGATTAGAGCCCCCGTTAAGTGAAAAGGGTTAAGAGCTGGTTGAGGTCTGATAAGCAGAGATACCAACTGAGGTAATTATTTTCCTTGAATTGCTTTTTTAAAGGCTTGCCAAGGCCTTATTTAAGTTAGAAAAAAATCTACAAATAATGTACAATCTAGATAAGTTTATAAAACAATTATTTTCTTATTTTCTCTTTGGCTAAATAACTAGGAAATAATTCCACCATTACTCTTAATATTTACCCAAGTTTCTTGCCCAGCAAACTCTAACAAAAACTCGAAACTCTCAACTCTCAACTTTTTAACCATTGATTTTCTTTGAAAATTGTGCTTTTCCGGAATTGTTTTGATTAAAACTTCATATCCTCTAGGGACTGGGCGTCTGTCTCAATCACTTGTCCGGCAATTGTCTGGCAAACGAGACTTCAATTACGTAAGGGAGCTCTCCCACTCTATAGGAGCTCCAGGTATAACCCCCTACTCTAGGCCATATTGGGCCAACAATCATTTAGCTGTCACAATTCTTGACATTTCAGTTTTTCATGACTGTTGGCAACACCCACACTAGCACCCCCCAAAAAGGTTGGAGGTCCTTCCTCCTGGAGCTACACCCTGGCAGTGCATTACTCATGGAGGACTTAGTTGGGACTCTGTTCGGTTGTTATTGCCTTTTCCCCGGCAATATAATTTATACCTCGAGCCCATTATATGGTAAATTATATTTTTACCAAAATGATGAAAACATTTGAGTCACGCAACCGTGTCGCGGCAACTGTTGGGGGCTTTTTTTTGTGCTACAGTATTATATTTTGCGTAGAAAAACTCAATTTGCTAAATGAGTTTTGGGGGTAGCAAAAAAAAAAGAAAGCTACAGGGGAGTTTAGTTTGGAAAAAATGCTACCAAGGAGTTGGTTTCAAGTTTTTTTTCTTTTTTGATTAAGGTATCGGTTTTATGTATATTTTTTCCTGGGAAGTGTCACAAAACCGCAGAAAACAAGGTTTGTTTAAGGGAAATTTATAAAAACATTAAGTAGTTATTATTAAGGGTCATTAGGGATCATAAATTGACAAAGGATATTATATTTTTTTGTCAAAAGCTTAAGACTCAGTGAAAGAAAGCATATAGGCAACCATAAACTATAAAATGAATTATATATTTATATAGAAAGTTCTAAAAAATACTTTTAATAATTCGCAAAATTAATTTCCCGTACAGTTTATAACAAGAAAGGAAGCTAACTTCTGTAAGCTAAAACTCATGAAATAATCATTTAATTTCGTATAATTCTGTATATATAGGGAAATATTATTTATATTAATAAACTAACCCTGTTGCTCCTTTATGCTCACTCCCTTTAATACCCTCGTAGGCATCATGCATCTATTTATTATTATTTTTTTGGCAAGTGTCACCGTTTTTCTTGTTTATTTATTTATATACAATATATTTCGGTTATTTTTTCCATAGCAATCCGCTTTGCTTAATGGAATTTGTCTGGGGCCAGGGACCACAAACAACACGCGTCCTGCTGCGCATCCTGTGACATCCTTCCCGCTGCACCTTTCATGCCTGCAGTTTTAGGCAACAGCATTGTTCCGGATTCGTTTTGTTTGTTTTTATTTTGCCAACCGCACAGAAGTCAAAAGGGAAGGCTGTGGCTGAGGCTGCTCCTTTGTTGGTCCGATCCGATCTTCTTTTATATATTTTTTGTTTTTGGCTACTGCAAAATGCGTTTGGGCCAGAAATCAGCTTAGCCGTTTTGTGCTGGCTCATTGCTGAGCTCGCTGCCTGGCTCATTCATTATGTAATTGATTTTTATAGCCACAAAAATGTGGCCTGCCTCCAACCCCTCGAGGATCCGTGGACATCTGCCGCCCCTGGGGATTTATTTAATTTGCTGACATCAAGCTGGATTCGGCGGCTGTTTGGCCGCCTGCCATTATCCTGATTTCGGTTTTATTGCCTCGACTCCTGCTCCTGCTCCTGCTCCTGATTTTCCTCTCATTGTCAGCTCGTGTTCTCTGCTGTCTGTAATTTTATTGCTGTTGACTTTTCCCTTCCTCAGACAGACACACACATTGTCCAGCAGCTCAGCTCCTTGTTTGTCATATATACATTTTTCTATTGCTTTTCTTTCTACCCGAAATCGGAGGAAAAAAGTTAATTTTCTTTTATATATAAAAACTTGGTGCGCGTGCTGTTTGCTACGTTTTCCTGCAGGCTGCCATTTTCCTTGGTTTTCCTTGATTTTTTCCCCCTTGTTTTTATTGGTTTAGTTTTCTTTGCAGCTGTGCCAGTGTCATTAGGCCATTCTTGGTATTATTTTTCCAAGGGTAAAGAAATTACAGAAAATAATGTCTAGGAAGTAAAGAAGACGGGACATATTAAAGAATTTATTATAAGAAATATAATATGTATAAAAAATCACGCTAAAGGTGTCTGTAAATTAAAGAAATCTAATTAAAATAGAAAATATTTCCCCCGAATTTCCTAGATTTTTTATAAATATGTAAATTACCTTATAACCCCCAAAAACCCTTAAATTCCTCTAAGCCAGCTTTAACTTTCCGTTCCCACACTTTATAGTTAAAGCTTCTCCCCCGGAAACACTTAATTCTAATGCCAAAAATCCCATTTATGACATTTTCAACACACACCAATCAAGTTTATGGCCGCAGTCATATATCTTATATTATAGTGTACCGATTTTGATTGGGATCAAAGACAGAGACCGAAAAAAGTATAGTATATGCATAAGATGAAAGATATATGAGCCCCAATCAACCATTAACATGTTCACTAATTTTACGATCTTCGCCTTATAAACCTTGTTTCGTTTTCTTTTTATTTTTGGCATTGATGGCCTTTGTTTCTGCTCATTTAATAAAAAAAAACAATCTGAATCCCAATAAAAGCCCGGCTGCCTGGGGAGACGTGTATATTATAAAATTTTATGCGCAATTGGTAACAGTTAACAGCAAATTCTCGGGCATAAAATCAAAAGCTCATTTCAATACAAAGGCCTTAAAGGAGAACGGGCCCCGAAAGAAACTTGTCAACAATATTTTATGAGCGCAACGTGAAGAAATCGGATTCCGAATCGAAAATCGAAGAGATGCAGCAGCTGTGGGGGCTTTATATATATATACAAAAATATATAAATGTGTATATCTTGAGGGTCTCCACCGAAATCCACGACGACAGCCATGTTGCAGATGCCCACGAAAAATACAACAAGAAAAATACAGAAAAAATGGAGTTGCCGCTGGGCAGCCAGGCCAAGGAAAAGCATAAACATAAAACATAAATAATAATACAATATCTTTTATCGTCTGGGTATACCATATACATACATCTACATAAAGGTTTTTTTCAAGTTTTTTGTAAATTTATAATTTATGATGTTTTCCCCGATCGAAAAGCGAACGAGAAACCGATCAAATTTGATCGCTGAACGTTTTGTAAATGATCGATTGATTGATTTGTTGTTGATATTGGGACAATAACAAATTAGAGGCAGACTGCCCCCGGAAACCCCTCTCATATTCTCTCTCTATAAGGCAATTAAGTCGAGGAACCCAAACAAAAAACGGCGCCACTCCGACAGACAGACTATAATTTCCCCCTCTACCTTTGCCAAGGCCTTAAATATGGCCACTGACCATATGCCGGGGCTAAGATCCTAATTCTCCACCAACTACAGAGCTATAGAGACGTCTCCATGGAAGCTGGGAAGTCCATAAAAAGGGAGAACTAAAAGCGAGGATCGAGGAAATCCCAAGGCAAAGCCGGGTTTATGAATATGCAAGCGAACTTCTAAGCCCGGTTTGGGGTCTTAAAGCGAATAATCCACAAATGGACAGGAGCAGCTGCGGAAGGAGAAAAGCATCTTGAACAATGGGCTGAATTGGGCTTAAATTCAGTTTGAGCTTGTGCTTTTAAGTTGGCTAAGTTGGCCAAGAGAATATGGCCTCGTAAATACCAAATGGAAGTCCATAAAGAGGTTGTATAGGCATAAAGTCTGGGTGGCATTATTTTAAGGGAATGTTTATTAAAAAGGGTTTTTGCTTTAAAAAGCTTGCTTTTAAGTTTATTATTTTTTTGATTTACCTTTTTAATTGGTCACTTAAAAGGTGAAGAGAATATTTATTATATTTAAGAAGGTGTACAAATGGCAAGTTAATAATTTATAGTCAATCCAAAAATATTATAATAATATAAGAAGATATTATCAATGACTAATATTTTAATAGAAGCAAAAATAATATAATAATGCCTAAATATTAACGTAAAATATTTATTAAAGCTCTAAATAAATTAACCCAATTGTATAAAGAGTAAAAACACATAAATATTAACGGAAATTATATATTAAAGCTATAAAAATGTTAAAACAAATACTTGAAAAATATAAAATATAAGTGTTAATTGACTTTGATTCTTTGAGAAAAACTTAATTATGTAAGTATTAATCCAAAAAAATATTAAAAACAAACAATAACATTTAGTTATAATAAATTCCACTATTAAGCCTTCGCAATAATTTATTGCAATATTTTTCCATAGCTTGGAACAGCTTGCTATAAATCTTAAAAATTCCCTCTACTTCTTTAGGCTTATAAATCCCCCCATTTTGTGACCCATTTTTACCTACTTTACCCCACCGTATCCTCCCCATTAGGCACAGCCTTAAGCCCCTCCAAGCGGAAATCTCTAAAATGGAGCTCTTATATAAATAAGGAATAATTTGCCGTCTGCTCAGCTCAGAGATAAATGCAATCGCGAGCTCAGACTCTAGCTCTTGATTCATCCATTCTTCTTTTTTGGCAAATGTGCGTTAGCGCCTCCATTTTTGGGCCGTGACGCGAGTGTTTCCCCTTAACAAATGATGCACTGCATCCTGGTCGACGCTGGTCATCAGTAACAAATTACAGCATATTGGGATATATCGTGCATCGAAGATCATCGTCATGTGCGCACAATTGGAAAACACATTAGGGCTGAAATCAAACAAAAAATTGAAATTGATAATGTGCCGGGCTGAGGGAGAGAAACTAAATCGATGTTCTCCTAATGCCCAGCGGGTAATAAATTTTCCGCCGAGTGTGTTTGCCCCCGTTGTTGATGATGCCGCCAGCACAGTATTTGGAGTGCACTAAGACAAATTTAAGAGCTCCATTTGAGAGTAAAACTTAAAAATAAAAGGTTTAAAATTAATAGGATGCTATGATAATTTATAAAAAAATAACTAACAGCTTAAATTTTAGGAATACCATAAGGGAACACATATTTTTATCATAAAAATACAAGGATTGGATCGAATTCTTGGTCAAAAGAACCAAAAGATATATAAGAACTTTGTTGGAATAAATATTAATAAATAAAATCTTAATTAATCAAGCTTTTAGGTATTGATTACGATGATAATGTCAGGAATTGTTTTTTACCCAAGCCTTGTCTTTGAACACTTTGACAATATTACTTTTAAACTAATAAATAAATAATATCACATAAGAAAATAACTTATTTAATGGAATTAAAATAGTATTAATAATAAAATGATTCCAAGGAATATGTTACTGTTCATTTTTCCCTTTTTGCCATTGAAATATCTACAGCCTTTTTCATTATTATAAAAATCCTTTTACCAACTTCTAAATCCCCCAAATATTTATAGAAAAATATTAAAATTAATCCCCGTGTAGTAATGGCGTTGAGCTGTCAGAGTCGTGGTCGTGGTCGGGGGAGGGAAAAAACCCTATACTTACTTTCGTATCATCAGCCAGTCACACACAGGGAGACTCATATTTGTAGGGAGACTGGGGAAGGGGATTACAACGTGGATGAGATGCGATGATGAAGCAGCAAAAATTCCGAAAATGGACGCAGAACACGCAACATCCCATGTCTGTATATACACATATCTGTGCGGGGCGTTCCAATCAGCCCCTATAAGTATCTGTAACCATGTGTATCCGCATCTGTGGCTCTAGCTCTAGCTGTCGCTGTAGCTGTCTATGTATCTGTAGCTGAGGCGGCAGCTGCAGCCAAGTGCTAATAATCTCATAGTTCCTGGCCAAACAATCAATATATAAACACAGATCCCACAGGAAAATTGAAAAGCGTATTTTCCAGCGTATTATCCATTTATTATGCCCGTTGCCGCTTGTAATCGTCGCATTAATGTAATCTGCTGCCACAAAAGAACCTCAGCGCCGCCTCATTCCCAGTTTTTTGTTGGGTTTTTTGCGTGCCATTTGCCTGGCGGCGAACCAAAAAAAAAACTGATTCCCTCTTTATACTTTTTATAAGCTGATTTCAAATGCAAAACGTCGCCCGCGGTTTGGTTTTTCTTTAGCCCGACTTTGGCTGTGGTTCAGCCTGTAGTCTGTCCTCCCCCTGATTTTCGGCTTTCTGTTGATTTTTGACTTTATCTCCGAGTGGCCACAGAAATGGCGTGTCAAATGCTTACAATTTTTCAATCAATTCCCCACTAAATCGTGCCTAAGCGAAAGACTTTTCGGGCATCATTAGTTTTCGATCAACAAGAGCGTTTAGCTTTGACATACTATCTCTGAAATGACAATATAATTGATTAGGGCTTATAGGAAATAATAAGAAAATATATACCTAAATTATTTACCTAAATTAAAATTACATTGAGGCATTTATAGGGATAAAATTTAAAAGAAGATCTGGAAAATACATATTAAAAGTCTTATAAAAACTAAATACTATTTCGAGTATAAATAAATAAATAAAATAAATATTTTGAATAATTATTTTTGGCTTTCTGAACTTATTTTATTTATTTAATGCATTTATGCAATTAAATATAAATAAATATAAATGCATTATAACAATAATTAGGGATAAGTGTAAATATTACCAAAACTGAGCCGTTGGTCTCAGGTAAATATTTATTGAGGTATTCTGTCTATACAAAAATATTTTTCTAATAAATTGTAAGTTCAGAATATTTTAAAACCTTTTTTAAATAATTGTTGTTGAACCTTCTTTGACTTTCAGAGCATTTTCAATTCATTATTCTAGGTTAAAATGTATTATTCCTATTTTAAATGAATCAAATAAATATGTAAACAATAAATAATAAACCATTTTTATGAAAGAAAGCTATTTTGAGTTTAAATATTATTAAAACTGACCCATTAATTATTGGTAAATATTTCTTTGGGTAACTTTTATATACATAAATATATCTTCTATGATTAAAAAGGCTAAACATTAAATTTTACTAAGTAATAAGTAATATTTGTAAGAAATTAAGTCCAAAAAAATTTGTCTTAGTTTATTTTAAGCTGTAAGTTTAGTTTAGGAATATAAAAGCACAAATTCATATATCTTTTCTTGTCATTTAAATTTCTTCTGAATATTTTAAACTATTTTTACCTTTACCACTGTAACTCCTTCCCCTCAACTACTCTTTTTCGCATTAGAAAGTTGCTTCGTTTGCTAAATTCTTCCCTCTCTCCCGCCCGCATGATGCAATTTAATTAGCAAATTTCCAAGGCATCAACATCGGCTATTAGCAGCATTCCTCAAGATGTTTTGCGGGAGAGCCAGTGGGTATTCATAAGCAATTAAGCGAATCGGAGTCGACACAACCACTTACGAGCTCAAGCAGCTGCTGCTGCGGCTGCTGCACTTTCACCAAGAAATTATGTGGCGAAAAATATGGATTCTAGGAAGGGAAAATATGAAAAGAAAAGCCATTAAATGGGAGACAAATCCCATACCGCAAAGACAGCCATGTCAGGAGTTGGACGTCAACCCCCGGGCTAAGCCTCGGTCTCAACCCCTCGTTAGCAGGATGTCGACGTAGTATCATCCGGCGGAGAGCATCCTCATCCTCATCCCGCACTTGCCGTGCCGCGGCACAGATGCTGCCACAGCCATTTTGTGTGTGTGTTAAGTGGATTTATGAGGATGTGGCAACATTTGTGGTTAAGTATCGGTTACATGCCCATTGACAGGACATGATAAATGTTTTTCAATAACACACGAACCGAGTTCCATTCCAGAGCCCCTGCCTCTGCCTCCACCTCTGACTTGTTTTTTAATGCTTAACTTTTTTTGGAAGCCCGGCAAATTGCTCCATTTGAAAATCGCAGCAAATATCTTTATTGCTTTAAAAAAAAGCAGGGAAAAAACTGAAAAAGAACAATCTCTAAGTTGGGGTTTCGGCCATGCTGAATTCCAGGCATCATTAAGTAAAACCCAAAGCAAACCGGCAGATACATAAGGGTCTTCCTATCCCCGACACGAACTGGTTGGACAGGGTCTGGAGATGGGAGCTGTGGAAGCTGGCAATGGGAGTGGGAATGGGCATTGGGAATCGAAATCGGGATCGGGGATCCTCTACCTGCCTTGCATTTATTAAGCACCGAACACCGAAGAGCACCCCACGAAAACAAGTTCGTTTTTCTCTGTTTTTTTTTTCGGGCTACAACTTCACTTGATTGGGGACTTGGGATCCATGGGAGCTGGAGTTGGAGTCTCCAGCTGCATCTCGGAGACCTGGAGAGAGATCTTTGCAGCAAAGCAAAACGCGAAAACGTTAATTAAGATTATGAAGTCATAAGAACTACACGAGTGTGTGTAGGGATCCTTCTCCAGAACAGAACAGAACAGAAACCGAAACCAGTTTGGGTAGCTTGGGGAGTCACGATCTTCACGCGAGTTGATTTTTAAGTCAACAACTTGATTTTCCAGCAATAACAAGATTAAATTATTTAATTTTTTGCCTCATTTGGGGGAAGAGTGCGCAGCCATGCGGAGGAGAGCCTCCTAGGTTCCTTTGATTTGCAGAGTTCCATTTGTGGAACCTCTACAGCCTAATGGCGTATTATAATAAGAGAAAAAGGAGGCAGGTCGGGGAAGGAGACCCTGCTCCTGTCGCCTCTTAAGTGGCTTTTAATGCTAATGTATCGCCGGGATTCTATGGCTACTCCTTGCCTCCCTTTCCCCTGTCAGCTAATGAAGTGGCTGGAGCTGAGAAAACCAGTTCTTTCTTTATTTTTTGCTGGCTTCGACCGTCTCCAATCAGATTTTGTTGCATTTTATGGCCGCATTATGATAAAGTTGTAAATGTTTCCGACCCGATAATAGATGAAGCTCTCCACTCCCCGTGGGTTTGTAATTAAGCGAACTGGGAAAGCTTTTGGTTAATTAACTGAAATTGCGGCTAATTAGTAATTAGTTTTTCGCCCATTTCCAAATTAGTAGGCCTCATTTTTGACATGATTTTTGTTGACACGCAATGGGGAAACTTTAGGCAAGGAAATTGGTGGGGGTTTGGTAGGAAAAAAGGGAATATTTATATAGGTAGAATAAACGGATAGGGATTTTTTTTACCTCTAAAAAACTCCATAGCAGAAAAAATGTATTAATTAAATGAATTCACTTGCTGATGAGATTAAGAAATATTTTTGGTACTAAAGTAAAGACTTTCGTAACGAAATCTTACTCTTAAAATACTAGCCAGCTGGAAATAGAGTATATTATTATAGTCAGAGTTAGGATAAATAATACAACAAATATTTTGGGATACTTTTGGCTCTAAAAAGTGCCCCTTTTCAAGCAAATCTTTTTTATTTTGAGGAATCCTCTACAGATTATTTTAAAAAAATTATTGTAGTATTAATTCTTAAGTCTTAAAGTATTATTCTTAAACTTAAAGCATTTTCTTACCAAAATCTTAGTCTTAAAATACTAAAAATATTATTTAGATATTCCATAAGCTCTTTAGAACTTAATTTCTACAGAAAAAATAGAAAGAAACCCTTTCAGAAACCTTCAACCTCCCTATAAACTTATTCTGAACCTCTTAATAATTAACAAGAGCCTCTACTTTTAATTAGTTTCTGGTTTATGTCCCACTTTTCCCTCCTTCCCGTTGAAATTACTGAATGTAATTAACACTAACTACCTGGCCTCAATGGCTGCCTCGGGTCGTAGTTAACCCTCCTTTACCGGGACTCAATCAACCCCCAAAAAAAAAAGAAAAAAAATAATAAAAACTACTAATAAATATGCGTGTGGAAATGGCGTCGGTGTTGGCATTCGCTAAACGCTGCCATGCGCTTCCGTTTCGTGTTTCGGCCATGTTGATTAGGCCAAGTTTGAGCCGGGTTCGAGGTCCTTTCCTCCCGTATTAATTACCCTCGTCCAGTGCAGCGGGAGGTGCCTCGAATAATTAGCCGCTGGTCTGGGAAAGGGGAGCAGCCTGCTCGATTCCCAGGCGGCTGCAACCCCGCTAATGAAAATATAACCAAGAAGAGAACCAAGCGACGCATTCCGCCGGAACACACAGGAAACTATTTGGAAATTGTTACGGGGGATATAAAAAACAAATATTATGAGGCATAAAAAAGAGGGGGGTTCGAAATATGTTAATTTTCGGAGCTTGGTATATTTTTTTCGAATTATAATAGAGAAAATCTCCCCTATTATTAAGTTTATTCCATTTCAAACTATTTTTTCCCTAGAAACCTTTTTTGCTTTTAATTATATATTTTTCTTATACAAAATCTAACTCATTTTCCTTATAAATTCTTTCAAAAAACCTTAATATTTCTCCCAGTTTATATTAATCGACATTGTCTGCCTCGCATTTTGCGTGCCACTTTAAATTCTTGATGGGAAATACTGCTGGAAAATGCACTATCATTCGATTTAAAACCGCCACTCCCAATCCCCCATTTTGTGGGTGGCTGGCAGTGGAAGTGGGCGTGGCACTCGTTGGCCACAGTTTAAATTCTCAACTTAGCCTTTTGAGCTTTTCAGCGTGTGGTGGTGGTGGATGATGGCCAAGACCGCCTTCTCCGCCTTTTAAGAACGCCTATTTGCTTTTCATTCAAACTAATTGAATGGAAAACCGGGCAGCTGTTGAAGCCAATAAAATGGAAAAGCGGAAAATGTAAGTCAGGGAAAATACCATTTAAATGCGAGGAGAAAATATGATTTGTTATAGCCAAAGATTTGAAGGAAAACGGCTTGCAGGTAATTGTAGTTGTCCCAGAAAACTCTGAATTAAATTTAGGAAAATATTTCTTGCAACAATTAATTTAATAAGCCTTTTTGGGGCTTAGGGAAATTTTCTAATACAAAACCCTTAGTTTTTCTGTGAAAAAATAAAGCCTCTAAAAAGAGCATTTAATAATTTACAATTTAAATCGTTTTAAACAAAGAAATTATAATTAAAAGAGGTTCAAGGCTTCCGTAAAAATTCTTTAAAATTATTATTTTTCCCAAAAAATTCAAAATTCAATTTTTAAAGAAACTAATTACCACACTTTTTTTAATGCGCTTTTGTGGGCTAAGATAATTTTTTCTAAGAGTGAAACCATAGGCTTTCTGGGCAAAAGAGATCCCCTTTAAAGTGCATTAAATAATTAACAATTTTAAACCGTTCTCCACTTGTTTTTATTAACACTAATAGCCATGAACTGCAGTTCATTATGAAGTCACTTAGGAAGAGCTCTTAACAAACAACATTTTTTGTGATTATTTAAAATTAACCTCAGAAAAATCCACATTAACATTAAAAACCTTGTTTTCCATCCGGCACGACTCACTGAAAAAAAACTACAAAAAGCACAAAAGAAAACGCAATAACAAACACCTAAAAACCTCGAAAAAAACCCGAAAACTTTCATTAATTTCTATTTTAAAATAACCCCAAATTAAGCAAATGTTTTGATCATATCTCCCTGCTAAACTCGGCTCAAAATGCACCAAATTTTACTATAATTTTCCGCCTTTAATAGATCTCATAGATTACTGATGATTACTGAATGATGATGATGACCATGAATGATGATGATGACCATAATGATGATTGTTTAATATACACATAGTTTTTCCCGAGAACTTTCCATACACAAACTCGGACAATAACATATATTTAGACTAATAACTGAATTAATTAAAATCTCATTTTTAATGCTGGTAGAACAGGAAAGGAAGGAAAGGAAGGCAGAGAAAAAACTAGCTCAGGCTAATTAATTTTAGCCCTAATAACAGAGAGGGAAGTAATTAAACGGGACCCAACTTTTACGACACTTGATTAGGGTCACCACGTGGGGTTTTTGGTCGGTGCTTTTCCTTTATTTCTAGAGTTGGTTTTGGCCCCCAAAACCAACCCCGCTCGGCGCTCCGTAATTAATTCAATCTGTGCACTTACACGCTTATCACCCAATCCCAAAGCTCAGCACCCAATCCCAAAGTAAACCCAACAGCCGAGAGGGCGTTGTTTTGTCATGATTTTTAATTAACTTAAAATCAACCCGAATCCCCTTTGGTCCTGTGCATAATTTGATTACGTCCTTATCGCTCCCGCCGGGATCTTGTTTAGCTCGTTACGAGCGAATCCGTGACACTGCCACGCAATTGTTGTTCCTGCCCCGTCGCTCCTTGTTTGTGTTGTTGCGGTTATCCTCGGCTGGGTCTGGGCTGAATCCTCCCCAAAAAGGGGCAGGCACTCAATGGAGAGTGGGTGGAGTGCCGAGTGCCGAGTGACTATGCCTCACCAAGTTTATTTACACATGCTGGCGTCAGATAATAAATTGCCCCCGGCTCGGGTGGCGGCGGTTCTGGTTGCCACCCACGCACTTTGCCAACGAGTCCGAGTCCGAAGAGCCCGAAATGAACAGCCAACAAGGATAATAAAACGATTTCCGCAACGTGCCATAAAATCCCCCGAGCAATTCAATTCAATCTACACGTGGAGCGTTCACACACAAATAAGCATGAGAGGGGGGAAACACGGAAAAAATTAGGGGATTTGTTCAGGATTATTAAGGGATTTTACAGAACTCTACATAAATAGTATTTATTATTAGTATTATATATTTTTTGAATTAAAAACAAAGGGAACTATTTACTAACTAAAATATATACTATATATATAACGCTAATATATGTGTTCTATGAATTTTTCCTACGATTACATTAAGTAAATGGGAAAGTTAACAAAATTACTATTTAAAATATATATAATTATCCTTTCCTTTACATTTTAATTTGAATTGGAACTCCAAAGAGTTTAGGGAGTGTCTTTATGATGATTTTATAACTATACAAAATATTTATTTTACTATAAAAAAACTACAAATAAAATTGTATTTAAACAAATGAAAAAGGTTCTTGCGGAATCGATGTTTATAAGGTCTAAAAATGTGGAAAAAAAACGCCAAAATTTGGTTATGGATTTGTGGTAAGAATACAGCTGTTTCGGGCATTGCCACTATCGTCAATAGTACTCTAAACTTAAAACTAATCCACATAAAAATTTATATTAAAAATGACAATAATTTTACAATGCCAAGGAATAAAATATGACAAAATAAAATTGTATTTAAACACAATAAACAATATTATAGATTCTAAAAATATTATTAATCAAGCAATGAATATATGTATTTAATAATATTATGTTTAAAATATAAGGGACAAGGTAAGCAAATTTTTTTTTTTACAAGGTAAACATTAAACTTTTTTTCCCTATTCCCTATTTTTTCCGAGTGCAAAAAAAGGCAGAAAATGGGGGGCGGACCAAGCTTTTGCCATTTGATCTTTAGCAGCGTCAATTTGTAGTAAAAACACGCGCGCTTTTATTATTCCATCAGCACAGCGGCCACAAAAGCAGAAGGAAACGCCAGCAAGGAAAACCCAGGACCCAGAAGGAGGGGTGGAAAATGGAAAATGCCGCATTACGCCATCCTGGAACGCAAAAGGAGAAGGAGCAAGGAAGGGAAAGGCAGAAGCAGATGGAGAAGGAGATGGAGATGGACGAGCCCTGAGAATGAACACTCCCTGGTGAGCCATCAGCAAATTAGAAACGTTTAGGCGGCGACGGCGGCAAGGGTGAAACATACACACTCTCTCAGAGGAAGCGAGAAGTGGCTCTAAGGGTTGTTTCATCCCCCAAAAGCCGAAGGATGCCAAGGATAACTGGCTGCTGAGCCGCGCAGCATATTGTCTTGAGGAGAAAAAAGTCTGAAAAAAAAGATAAGACGAGTGTGTAAAGCGCTTTATTCGATTGAATTTTAATTGAAAGACTTGAGAGGAAATATATCTTGGGGTTTTATTGAAGAAAATAGGAAATTGAGGGAAGGGAAATTGATTTGGAAGAAAGAAAATAGAGGTTTTACTTATAGGTTCTTATTTCTTTATAATATTAAATAATTAAATATGTTTAAAGGCTGTTTTTTGGGGTAGAAATGGTTTTCTTTATTTAGAAATAATTTATTTGGCCTTCAAAACATATTTTAATAACTTTTTTTAATTTTCAAGAGGACTACGAATGCCAAACTCTTAGATATAATATTCTGACTTACCAAAACTAACTGAAAAGTCAGTTAAATATAACTATGTAAGCCTTTAAACTAATTAAGAAAGTCTAAAAATAAAGGCTGATCCATAAATCCGCTTATAACCGTTTTTAAGAGTTTAAATACCCTTATTTCCTTCAGTTAACTGCTATAAAAAGTTAATAAAAATACCTTTTAACACCTTAAACCCCTTGAAAAACTCCACAACTTCAAAGACTGATCCAGTTTTGACACAGTTCCAACCCAAGTTAATTCATAAATCCCCCGAAGCAGCCTCTATAAGGCCTGACTTGTTATCATAACTGCTCAGTGACCGACTTCTGGTCGTCGTCGCCGACGGAGTCCGAGTTCCTCGATCAACGATTAACCCAAACATGCCCGGCATGCAGCTCCTGAGTCCACCAAGCAGAGCCCCAGATGGCAGCCCAGACACCATACAGAATCCCCTTGGACTCCAAATGGGGCAAAGACATCATCAGTGTTCAGGTTATGATCGTTGTCCCGGGTAATTATGAATGATTATGCGATCGCGTTGGCCAGGCCGCACTGTACCTGCCTCCGATGAGCTGTCAATATTGACAGTCGGCCGACAATTGATGACAATTATTTTATTATGGCCGGCGGACAAGATGCCAAGCAACTTGTTAACTTGGCCCGGCATCCGGACCTAGTCGGGCTTTGGCCTAGCCTGGCTATTGGCCATTTCGAGGCGGAGAGCGTTTAACAAGTGCCAACATGCCAACGGGCCAACTCCCCTGATTATCCCACCCAAAGCGCCAATTGTCCATAAAAGTCAATGACAATCTGCAGCGGCGATTGCACAATGAATCGGTTTAGAGGAAGCAGTCAATAGCAGCAGGTCCTTTTCGGCCTTTTAGAGGATATGTATCTGTCCAAATATTTACACACAAGCCGAAGGCCGAGAAGATACCGAAAGCAGGTCAATTCCTTTTTTTTGGGCTCTTTGATTTCGGCCGCCTCACATATTTTGTCAACTCACAAATTGTCCTCTGTACTGCGTCCTGTGTCCTGCGTCCCTTTTGTCAGCTGATCTTCCCTTGCGCCATCCTTTGAGCCTTATTTATGGGCCAGGGCGAGATCTGAGGAGCCGCTGCTCCCGAGGATTTGCCACCCAAGCAGCGTGAGAAGATTTTGTTCCAGGAATCGGGAATGTATATCCTTTAACTCGCTGACTTTTTAAGCCTTTTTTTAGCATATTCTTAAGGTGGAAATTTGGTTTAAAAACCAAGTTTAAGGGCTTTCCGTAGTTTACAAAAAATCCTTTTGATTTCCCTTTAAATAACAGTGAAAGTAGAGGTCCTTCTCATTAGAATAAATATATTTTAGCTGCTAAGTCTAGGAAATTGTGGAAAAATAATAGAAAATAACTTGGATCGTCTTAATTTGTATCAATATTTAAAGATTTACATTAAAATCTATAATAAACCTAATATTATTGCCTAACATTTTATTTAGTAAATTCTATAATGATCTCGGTGTATACTCTCTTTGTTAGCAACAACTTATGCTTATCCCTGAAAAACACCTAAGTAGAACCCATTACCAGACTCCCTAAATTAAGAAACCCCTTCAAGAGCCTACCCAAAAATAGTTTTTGCCCCTCTGGCAGCTCTTGCATGTTTTTCCAATCAATTTTTGTGGCCAAAAGGCCCAAGCCCAAGCCCAAGCCCAGGCCCCAAGGCGACTCCATCATATTATTTTTTCACTTAAGCAATTTTCTGACGGCATCTCGTGTCCGGAGGCAATCAAAAATATTACACCCCGGCCGAAAAAGGGGCGTAACTCCGACTGGCCGTTAAAAAAAACCAAAAATAATGTTTAAACAGGCGAGTTAAAGTTGAAATTGCAATCAACAGCAGGGAGGGGCAGTGCATGGCAGGGAAGAGAGCACACGATGATTATGGAAACCTAATAAAGCAACAAAATTTCATTTCTTAATAACAAGCTCGAGCTCAGAGGAGTTTCGGAGTTTCTCTTGTTTTTTATTGTTCATTTTCGTGTTTTTTTGGGGAATTTCAACTTATTAACCTTTCGGGGGTAAGTGGAAAATCAACAAATTGTCTGCCATTAAAATGGGAATCAACTGCGCGGCCATGATTAGCTGCAGTTCATAGTTGTGTGAGTTCGAGCCGCCGGCTAAGTTCAGAATCGCGGTAATCTCCCCAATCTGTAACTCAAACTCCCCTGAGTCCCCCCTTACCTTTTGCTCTTACAAAAGATTTTTCACAGCTCAGCTCACAAATTGCGGGCAATAAATTTGGTGTCAAAAGCGCGCAGAAAACGAAAATAAAACTAGAAACTATGGGGCTAGTCGTCGGAGGAAGCCAACTGCTGTTTAAACAAGCCGAAAAACAAGCCCGACTATTGGCCCCATGCAGCAAGTTGGCCCAAAAGCTAACCCCCAGCAGAAACCATTAGCAAAACTCAAACTAAAACCAAAACTGAGACCGAGTCGAGTCGAGGTATTGCACACACACACTGGCAACACCAACAACCATTGGTAACAACTACAACGTTTGGGCCACGACATTTGACAACGCTAATAAATGTGCTGAATTTCATATTTATGGCTTCATAATTCCACAAAACAACACCAATAACAACAGCAACAAATGGCGGAGCAGCCAAGAAGTTGGCTTCGAAAATGCCGCCAACATTTGTCCCAAGAAAGCAGAGAGGGGGGAAAAACATCCTAGAAAATGCACTGAGATTTGCGCAGTTTTTAAGGATTATTTATAGAGATTTTTAGGTTTATGAGAAAATAATTAAATATAATTTCCAAGTTCTTAAGATTTCATTAGGATTTATAAAGTCCTTAATATGAAAACAAAATGAATAAAATTTCTTTGTTAGAGATGATCCTATTCTCTCCTATTGACATTTTTCTTGAGATTCTGTCTCACTTAAAGATATTTCTGGGGATTATATGGATTTTTGAATACTATTTAAATGAGAAAAGAATGAATAATAATTATTTACTTAGAGATGGCCTTCCTTTTCTCTTTTTTAAAGATATTTCTAGAGACTCTGCCTAATTTTTAAGACTATTACTTAAGTTATATAAATAAAGTATATACTTGCCCAATATTTCCAACTAAACAAATTCAGACAAACAAATTAAATTATTTAATTAAAAAACCAAGATATTTCAAGGAATTCTGTCTCTTTTCAAGACTTTTTCTTAAGATTTTCCTAAGGACTCTGCCTTTTTTTACAGACTAAGTAAATATTTATACAATAATTCCAATAAAACAACTTCTATTAATGAAATTAGTTTGTTAATTGCGTAAATAAATCAAATTTGGATTTTTAAAAGTGATTTCAGGTAAAAAGAATTCGCTCTAAAGTATGAAATAAATGGTTTATGATCGAACTCTATTTATATTTATATTTTTCCCCTTTAAAATAATATTTTTTCTAAGTGCTATGTAGGCTCCAGCTCCATCTCCATCTCCAGCTCCCGATCCCAGCCAGCTCGCACTCCTTAAGCCTGACTCAGGGGCCTGGCCTGGCTTGGCTTGGCTTGGCTTGGCCTGGCCTGGACCGCTTTTGGCCTGCTCCGGCTTCGGCTCCAGCTCTCGACTTGGATCGCCTTGGATCGGCACAGCCAGGCGTCTCGTCGTCCCTCACAATAAACGCCAATTAAAGTCGCATAACACATGGCTTTATGGGCAAATATGGTGGATATATGCTGGCCATAAGGTGGGTAGTGGGGATGGGGCACACCACAAACAGGGCGCAGACAGGCGACATTTGTTAATGTTCGGCATTTGCCGGCATTGGCGGCTCACGTGAGCATAAATCAAAGAGATTAATCGAACATGGCTCAATTGCCAGTGAACATGGCAAGCGCGGTTACCACCGTCGACGACGACGGGGTGACATTTTCCTCATGACTCATGACGTAGCCCCGGGATGAGCTCATAGGCCAAACTCCAGCTCTAATTCGAGTCTCCTGACTGGCATTATGCGGTTAAACGCTGGACCAGCCTACGGGGCAACCCCAATCCCCGCCAGAAGTGAGGCCTTATAATTACGATCGGAGCAACGCAACCATCCAGCCAGACGTGTAATCACAATGGACAGCCAGGCCATGGCCATGGCCATAATTTGCTTGTCTGCCATTTTGGCCGAGCACAAAAAAGCCAGGCACCAAAGGAGGAGAGGAACAGGAACAGGCCCTTGCAAAACGCAAACTGATAATTTTGATTTACAACATGCCAGTTATTATTTATAACTTACTTAGGCCCAAAGAGGAAGAGTTAGCATCCTTCGTGGCCTTTACCGCCGCCAGATGGTTTGGTCTACTCGGTGCACTGATAGAAAATGGGATCTATCTGTTAAAACCTTAATAAATAATTGAAATTAAGAGAAAATGTTTGTAAACATAAGTTACTTATCAAAGAAATATTTATAAAATTATTTGAGGGTTGAGAAATTATTTAACTATTCTATTTTTGTCAATTTTTGACCTCTTATCCCCCTATGTAATCAATTGTTCAGGGAAATAAATAAATATGGATCTTAATGTGTCCCAAATTAGTACAAGTCTTTAGTAATACTTAAAATATTGCCATAAAAATCGCTGTAAAATAGAAATCAATCAAAAATAGTACCCAAAAGTATGCTTCAAAATTTTTACACTAATTTTTTGAGCTCAAATATTTTATTGCATACTTTTAAGCTGATTTTTAATTGATTTCAAATCGCAATAAAAGGTTTGAGTTGATTTTTAGAGTAATTAGGCCTTTTTAAACTCAATTAAAATGTACAAAATAAATTTTGAAGTCCGTTTTCTCAATTATATATGAATGTAAATTGAACCTAACATTTTTCTTAACTTTAATTAAACAAATATCATACAATTTTAAGAAAAATTCACTCATTGTTGATCTCTCTGCACTCGCACCATCTTCTTGGCTGGAATCGCAAACTCTCCTCGCCAATTCTTCGACGATTCTCCAATGATTCTCCGCCCATTCACGTTTGCCCGTGTCTCGAGTCTCGCCACTCCAAAGTCCCTTGGAGTCTCACGTTCTGACCGCGAGCACTGCGCGTTGTGCGATTCCGAGTCCGATTCCAGTGCCCCAGCACCTTGGCAAGCGTCCTTCTCTTGGCCAGCGCCAGGAAATAACTTACTTTTGAGCCTCGCACACACCTTCCCCTGTCCCCGCTGCAGAGGGGATCATATGCGAAAATATAATTGGATACGCCAAAAATGGTTAGAAATACTCAATTAGAGGCGCTGGGAACCTTCGAGGGGCCTTGATTCGGGGTAAAAGGAAGGCAGGCGTTGAAAAACCCACGCGGAATACAAGCTCATAATTTCTGTGAATTTATTTTCCTAGAAATTTGCTTAAAAACAAGATATATCTCTAAGAAAAATAGTAATAAATTCATATTAATATTTATTAGAGGTCAAAACTCAGCTCCTCCCACTGATTACTAGAAATTCTCTTAATACAATAATTATATACGGAGTAGCAACTATAAAGTCAGGCTACCCGCATTTTCTTTCGTTCATTCCAATCTGTAGAATTCCTGCCATGCCTCGACATAAATTGAAAATGATAAAACAATATTGAGACTAATATTTGTTAATGAACCCGCACATGGAGCATATACCCTATAAGGATGAATGGTTGGCTGGATGGTTGGTTGGTTGGATTGATGGCTGGGGCAGGCGGAAAACAATAATTGATCGAAATCAGAGTGTAAATTGTCGGCCGATGGCAATTTACCAAGGCCAAAGTCGTTGCCAACCAGTTGACGCAGAAATGGCAGCTCTTAATTGTCTCAAGCGGCGTAGCCATCAGATGCAGATGCACTGGAAAGAATTTATGTATTATAAATTTGGTGATTATTATAAAATATTTGAAGACTTTTTTGGAATAAAAATAGAAAATTTTTAATTTTCTGGCCACTAAACTATTTTATTTAGATTGTTCTTACCATTAAACACATAAAATCTGTAAAATCTTTAAGTTTCTGCTAAAATTCCCAACTAGTTTTAGCACGGAAACAGAGGATAAGATGCTAAGAAAGGTCAGCAATGGTCTCTGATGAAAGTAGCTACTAGCTGGTCACCGTCTGAAACAATAGGACACTAGTACCTCGCTATACGGCCGTTTTGTACGCCTTTTACTCTTAATTATAGCAGTTTTTCGATATACGGCCAAAAATGTTGCTCTAACAGCAAAGAAAACATTTTTCGATGTCGATATATCTTGATTATCTTAATTAATTCATTATACGGCTTTTAGATTTACGGCCAAATTTCGTGGAGTGCATCTAGGCCGTTAAAGCGAGGTTACTTCCACAGAACTTGGCCGTAAAGCGATGTTAGGGTGTTTTTAAAAAGTTCTTTCTATATTTTTAACCAAAGCTCCTTTATTTCTGGCTAATTTCTCTCCCTGTAATCATAGATAATATATAGAGATGCCATAACTCCAGCGGTTGGTCAAGTGTGAGTGAGCATGGCGGCTCTTTGCGGCTCATTAAGTTAATTAAACCCACACGACGCAATTGGAGTTGCCATCATCATTAAAACTAAATTGAGTCTGAGGGGAACTCGTACTCGAATCGGGAGTTGAAACCAAAAACCGTATCTCTGAAGCTGACCAATAAAGTTGTACCCTATTAGCGGCCATATATCTCTCTCAGCAGGGGGGCTAAAATCTAGAGCGGGTTTTTGAAGAGTTTTTAGAGAGGTTTTTCTGGTGGGAGAGCAGCTAAAAGCTAAGGCTAATTAACACAATTGTGCGAATCGCGAAAATGCGTTCGCGTCACTCAAATTGCAGCAAATCAAATCGAAACAATTCAGTTTTAGCCTCTGAGTTTCAGCCACAACTCTCGCAGATCATTAAAGCCAATTACAATTAACAATTGAGTGCGAGTGCGAGCCCGAGTGGGAATTGTTTACTGTTTAGTGTTAGCCTTTAGTGATTTTGCAATCTCACAGCCTTTAAGCGTTAATTAATTGCATTCAAGCCTCGACTTCGTATCTGTTAGTGGCATTTTCAGCTTAATTATTGCGTGCACTCAACACTTTTGATGCCTGCTAGCTGCCAGCTAAATAATTATTTATCGCATTTAATTGTGCTTAGCTGTTAGCTAGTTAGTTAGCTAGTTAGTTAGCTTAGTTACTAGTTAGTTGGCGGAACAATGGCATTTCTGCATTTGCAGTTGCGAAGCTAGCTCTCAGGCATTGCGAAGCGGAAATTGGCATTTTTCATAGGTTCGGAAAAGCAAGAAATGAGGGTGGAAACCTCCATTCATTCGCAGAGTTCATAAATAACCAATAATCTGGGGCACAAAGTGTGGGTAGAAATATGTAGTACACTTCATTAGGGGGGAAAGTTGGTCATTGAATTTATTTTTGAGTTAATTAAGGGGTCTTACTTGAGAGTAATTTATTATTAATAAATTCCTGAGGGGTTCTTCATTTAACTTTTAGGAAAAATACAATACAAATTGGAGTAGAAGAGGCACTATGAATTTTTAAGGGGTCTTAATTATTAGTAATATACTATTAATAAATACAGCTAGTTTTTAATATTATCTTAGAGTCAAGACAGTACAATTTGCGATAAAATGTGAAATATTTATTACCTAAAATCTAATATATTTTAAACTAAAGATTCCCTTCTATATTCCACCTCAAGTAGGACCTACTAAACCTCAACCAGGGCCTATTAAATACTCCTTATTATTTACAGAAAAAACCTCCAAGTTATTCCGAAGAATTCCGAATAATTATTTCATACATTTTCCAAAGAATAACTCACAAGAACTGCTGCCAAATTGTATCAATTACAATCATTGATTCCTCTTGGCCAAGAGGGTTGCATGCCACGAAAAGAATGACGACCAAAATCATTACCACAAACAATCCTAATTACGGAAAAAAATAATACGAAAGAAACTACGAAATTTGCAGCAATTACCGCATTTCCTGTCGTCCAAAACTGGAACACCTGCAAATAATAATAAAAAATCACATATAATAATCGAAGACCTAAGTTGGCAGTCATAAGAAATATTTGTTGAGCGGGATTCCTGGTAAGCAGTTTAAATAATTTCCATTAGCCGTTTCTCCCCGTCCCCGTTTGGTACATATATAATGTGCCATATATCATCATTATCAGGGCCCAGAGCCCAGAGAGCTGATGACTTTGCACATGTGAGGCGGTGGCCAGCACGAGATCCCGATGCCTCCACTCACGGATTAGTTACAACCTAACCAAAACCAAAAACCGAACCAAAACGAAACCTACTCAAAACTCAGCTGAACTGAACTGAACCGAAAGAATCAACCTCAATATGTCGACAACTTTGTAGGTTGCACGGAGAGAAAATATGGGGAGAAAGGTATTGATATTTAGAACTAAATTTTGGTTAGAAAATTGTTTGAGAAATATTCTTTAATAATAAAAAACCTTCAGAAGTTTTTACGTTTCTTGGGAAATATAAAAACCATGTATACATAAATCTACAAATTCAAGTTAAGATTGGGCTAAACAAATAAATTTCAAAGGATTTTTTGGCTATGGTTAATTCAAGTTGCCTTTAGAATTGATTTTTTTTTAGAGATTTAGTATCTAAAAATTGAAATGGTATTGGGAAAATTCTTGTATCCATTTATAAAAATTTCTGGAACATTTATCTATGATTTTTTACATATAAAAATATGTTCTTAAATTTTATTTACTCTTTTTTTTCAACAAAAACCCCCTGTATTGATTGTCTTCGATATATTTAATATTTATTTAATATTTTTCCAAGTGGAATGGAGTGGTTTTTAGTGGACAACCGCAATGAGCTGCCATTTTACACGCAGGCCCAGCGCTAATGACCAAAAGCGAGGAGCCCAGAGGAGTCGGAGGAGGCGACGAAAAACTGAAACCCGACAAAAATCCCACGAAAAGGGCCCCGGCTCCGTCTCCGTCTATGGCTGCGGCCCAAAAGGTGGCAATTAAAATCGAATGAGCGCCGAAGCTTCCATGTTGAGCACTAATGGGTGTCGGCCAGCTTGGATTGGACTTGGTCTTGGTCTTGGTCTTGGCCAAGACGCTCGTACTCGGACCTCTGTGGAAAATGTGTAGAATTGTTTTAATGGCCGACAATATGGCCGACAACGATGTGTGTGGAGAAAGAGCAGAGCTGGTTGGAGCTGGAGAGACTAATGCAGCTTCGTCAGAAATCGAGCATAAAATATTTTTAATTAAAAACTATTTTTTCCCCCAGCTTGCCATTTCCTTTTCCCCTACGCATAAATCAACGTGGCCAACGACGACGGCTGCAATTTCTCTAGAATTACAAAGACAATAATTACACATGAAACGCGCTGAGCCGCCAACGCCCGAGCTGTTAGCCGGGAGATTCCTCTAGATTGGACTTGGGAGGAAGGGGTATTAAAGATCGGTGGAGATCTCTGAAGATCTGACACCGAGCGCATCATGATTTGTGGCGAGCGGCTTAAATAGTGCGAACGGAAATCATGATTAGCCGGGCCATTAAAGCCAGCGTTTCCCTTGTGGGGCTAAGTTTGGGACACAGAAAGAAACTGTATAGAATTAAGCAGAGTTTGAAAGAGTTTTTACACTTTAAAGAAATTATTTTGTTAATTTTAAAAATATATTTGTACTTGCTAATCAAAATAATAAGGAAGAAATTATATTTTAGCTGAAAAATATGCGTTTAAAACACTGGCATCGTAATTTATTGGAAAAATATAGCTTTTTTTAGGTTTAAATATATTTTTCATATTCATAACTATTTTTTAAGCAATTTTTTAACCATTTTTTACCAATTTTCTTCTTGAAAGTAGCCTTTAAATTTTATATCTTACACAAAATTCAACTCCTTTGATTTCTTCCTCCCTAAACTCTCATCTTAATTTCTTTTTTATTTTTTTCACCGTGCAAAACTTCAAGGCGACCTGACCCAAGGGCCATCTGGTGGCCAGTGGCTCCTTTTTTGGGCCGCAGAGAAACGCCTCCGGGTCTGGGTCTCGAGACTGGAGTCTTAAGCCCTGATGTTTTCATTTCCCGATAAAGGAGGTCCGTAAATGGCACGGACCTTACTCAACTCAAACTGGCGACCGCGCACGCCAACATGGAGATGGCCACAGAGAGATGGGCAGGCCAGATGGAGCTGGGCTGGGGATCGGAATCGGAATCGGGATGGAGTTGCACTCGCAGCACGCTGCAGTTGTAGCAAATTAAAAAAATGCAAATGTTGCACGTTGTACCGAGGCAGACACAACAGCAACAACTGCAACAGCAGCAACTGTTTGCCAACTTTATAGACTGACGAGACTCCTCTGGAAGCCTGGAAGCTTGCAATCGTGTTCATGTGTCACCAATATGATGTTGTCCAACTCGGAGACCAAGGCTAAAACCCAGACCAAGACCAGGCTTGAGGTTTAAGTCCAAGAAAAATACGAAGACGATCGAGACGGAGCGATAATAGAGAGAGGAGCTGAGAGTTTGGGGGAACTCAAAGTAGGCTGAGGCAGCCCGCGGACGAGGGACAAGCAACTGCCATGTCAGGCTGCCCGGGCACACACAGATGGCATCATCATCAGCGGCGGCAGCAGCAGCGGCTGTGTCAGTAGCCATCGATCCTCCATGGTCACCAGGTAACCCCTTCCTCTCTTTATAAGTATAAGTATATGTAATATATGTACCTGTGTCTCTCCGACATTTCTGAGGACATTTGGGAATTTTTTTTAAGGTAATTTCAGGTCACCTGGAAATATATTTAAACAAATAACTAATAAATATAATATACGCATTAAAAAAAATCATTAATACAAAGAAACAAGAAAGAAATCTAGCTAGTTTGTGTACCGCTGCATTTGGCAAATTTCGAAAATGCATAACTAAGCTATAATTGCATATATTTCAATTTGGAAAGCTTTTCTGTGCTAGTTTTTATCAGGATAATAAATCTGCATACTTAGTTTAAAAAATTAATTTTTGCTAATTTTTGACAATTTAGATGATGTATCCCCTTGCTAAATTTTGAAAAATTGGCCAAACTTTTTTTTCTTATTTTTTTCAATGTTTTGATTGTAATTAATTAAGATTTTAGTGGCTCTTCAGAAAATACACGGATGATGGCCATCACTTGCTTTTTGGCTATAAGAGGCTCCCAAAAAGACCTCAAAATCGAGCATTTTTGGGTTACGTATATATATCGAAAAATATGATAACTTAGTATGATAACATGTATTATTCTAAGAACTTGCAGGCATAAACATAAATTTATTTGATATTCAGGACACAAGAGAATGTTTTTTCATAAATAAATACTAAATACAATATCTTAACCTTAACAGAAATCGTGAAGCGTCCGAGGATTCTTAAATTAAATGTAAAATAGGCAATACATCATTTATGAAGGACTTTTCAAGCTTCAAGCTTACCAAAAATGATATAAGCTAAGAGGATAATATTATTAAGACCCTTAAATATTTAAAAATAATATAGTTGAAACCTTTAAGTGTTAAAAATGATATATTAAGACCATTAAGTACCTAAAATAAATACTCTGTTAATATTAAGGTAGACAGGCTCTCGTAATCATCTCTTATAGAAATAATTCCGTTAAATAAAAAGGTTATTAAAATTTCCAGCTTAAATTAAATATATATAAAATAAGAAACATATCCCACACATATTTCCCCCCTTAATTAACCCACTCATGCCTTATTCATGATTAAAATTAAATTAGTCCCTCCCCAAGTTCTCAACTTTCATTGGTTAATTAGTGGGAAACCGTTTTAAAAGCTCTCTGCCTTTGCCTCTGCGCTGCCCCCATGGAGCTGTCATTAATTTGGAGCTCTGCATAAATATGCAAGGGGTGGTGGTATCTCTCCCCCCCCTTTTGGGTACTTATTTCGGTATTCACGACCCGCCGATATTGTGTCTGCCTTAAAGTTCACATTTTCGTATAGCAATTTGTGTCTTAATTAATGTCCCAATCAAGAGGCAGCAAAATCTGGCCGAATAATGGGACCCAAGCTCTCCAAAAATCTCCATTTTGGGCAACGGCCAGAGACTGCTTCCATATGTATTTATGCATATGTATATATGGGATATAGGTTGGGGATGGGGGTGTGGATCGAATGCAACGACGGCAGCAAACTCGTTTCGGTGCTGGGCACTAAATTAGTTGGCTTCACCTCCGCCGCCGACTGCAGTTCCAGACTTTCAATACAATTTTGTTTGGTTCGTTCTTAATTTCGATGGAGTCAATTTTATTGCCCCGCAGCGGCATGCACCAGACAGAGGCGGGGAACGGGGGGCTAGGGAAAAGGGTTCTGGACCAGGTAGCCCCGCTAAGTAGTCGCCATTGCAGTGGAGAGCTGGGATGCAAAGACTCTCGGCTTTGCACAGGGGGAAATCATCAGGAAATTTGAGAAAAATATGTCCCCAAAAATATATTATTTAATCAATAAATATACTGTTTTGAATTCAGAATTAAAGTTAAAATTTTTAAAGACTATATAACATTACCTTATAAAATTAAAATTCATTTATTTCCTTTTAAAATCTACTAAAAATCCTTATTCTTATATTAATTATGAACTGCCTATAAGTCAAAGGGTTTTAAATATTATTTAGAACAATAACTCAGATAATTTGACCAGTATTTTAGTTTAGTACACTTCTACAAGACTTACTAATATAAAAAAATTCAATATTTAATTGAACGTTTAAATGTAAAGAAAACCAGTTTCTACTGAGTCTAGAATATAATAATCTAGAATATAATAGTCTAGAATATAAGACCTAAAAAACAGGAAAATCGAAAAGAATCTATGTAAAATGCATGGTTCAAATATTTTAAGTAATAATAAAACTCTTTCTATAACTTGCAAGAGTAATAAGGGATAAAAAACTGATTTTAAAGTATTTTTTTAATATTTTTAATATTTTGTTTTAGTAGTTTAGCACTATTTAAACAATTTCCACCTCTTTCCTTACAGTGTCTCTTCACAGTATGTCGTCGTTGGCTTGGAGCCCAGTTAATTTGGTCATCTTCCATGATGTTTTGATAATGTGGCTGAAGCTGGAGTTGGAGTGGAGCTGGAGCTGCGGACCCAATCTCCAGTCGTGGTCCTCCGCTGCAATGGCCCTTCGCCCTTCTCCCCTCATCAGAGACTCTTCAGGGGCTCTTCGGGAACTCTTTTTCTTATTTTGTTCGCTGCTGGGTCTGCGCACGAAATTCTTGTCGCCGCGAATAATTACATAAATCAGCGATTTTTAAAGCGTTTCGAGTTTCCAACTGTCAATACTCCACGAACTGAGCACAAAAACCGAGGAAAATATAAGAAGGAAGAAACCAGAGATACTTTGTCAAAACCGAAGAGCTTGTCGGCTTTTTGAGCGTTGATTACTAGGGATTATAAGCTCCTAAAAATATTAACACTTCGCGGGTTCCCACACAAGATCCAGGTCTTAAGCTTCCGAAAGATTTCTGGTTAAAAAGGAAGCTTCACACCTACGTAAAAAAAGCAACAGGGATCATCTGGGACACCAAATGCTTGGCCAATCTGTCAGCAATTTAAAATCCACACAAAAGAAATGATTTACAAGGGCTTCTTCCGATGATACTTGATTGATTTTAAGATTTTAAGACCTGAAAATGGTTTGGGAATATAAAAAAAAATAAAAAGAGATCGTAAAAAGGGAAGCTTCATCTCCCGTTTTATGGGATCTTCTTCGATTCGACAGTTGCGGTGAGTTTTTGATGCGCTTTTATAAGGTTGATTCCTGTTTCATTTTTCTTTTTTAATTTAATTTGTGGTTGGTACTTAAAGATGGGGCTTGAGATCAGTCAGCTGTCCCTGTAATTTCCTCTTCCCTTTTAAAAGAAACTCCATAGCATGTAAGTTTTATATGATTTACTTATATATTTTCCATGTGCACAAATGTCGAAAATGTAGCCCCACCAAAATGTATGAATTTCTGTGTGTAATTTCTGATTCTTCTGAATTTTTTAATGATTTTCTTTAGGTTTTTCGTGGCTATTCCCCTCACAATCATAATTACGGATGCTTGGTTATCGAGTATATCTCATCCTTCATTTTAATATTCTTTTGTTTGTTGTGTTTTTGTTAATGAGTAAGTTTGTTACGTTCACATATTATGCATAGTTTTTGTTTATATATATTTTAAAATATATATTATATGTGTTTATATATATCTATATATATCTGTATCACCACGAACACACACATAATAAATACAAAATCATGATTCCTTTATATGTTGTAATGCAGTTTATTGTTTATGGCGGGGTTTATCGAATGTTATCCTTCCCCTTGGATCTATTTTCCCTTTTTTCCTTTTTTATCCTTTTTGTAATTATTGCGACACAACTGTATGAATGCCAATAACATGCTCGTGGCGGCAGGGACTTGGATCACTTCGATCTTAGGCTATATAATTCCTCTTTTCCTATATACAATGTACATCATGCATATGTGGGGGCAAGGGATTCCTATTTACACAAGCAATAACTCATTATTAAAGGAAAAATATAGCAAAAAGATGAGTAAAGGTAAAGTAAAGGCTTTACTCATCTTACTCCTATATTTCCCTTCGATTCTCGCTCTCTCTTGTCTGGTAAAAGTACTTTTCCAAATAATATATGTTTATGTATATCTGCTCTTGCTCTTTCTCTCTCAACACTCTTTACAAACTATAATTCCCAACTAATTCTTGTATCTGGTATCTGCGTTATTGGTAGGTAGTTCTGTTTTCTGCTGATTTTTTCTCTTTAAATTATTATCTTCTCTCTCAATTAATATTCCCTTTTTCACTTATTATTGTGCTGCACTGCAAATGAGTTTTCGTTTTCGATTGATTTATTCAGAAAATTTAATGTAAATATCATTGCTTTTGCTACTAATTGTTAGTTCCATTTGTTTTCAGTGTGTATGTATATATAGTAAATGTGTATATATGTAACATTTGTCATCGGTATTGCGACTATATCTCCTTCCTATATACAGCTAAAAAAGTTGCCTGGCTGCCCCTCTAATACTGCGCTTTAGATCCCGCTATGGATATGTCCGCACCCATCCTGGGGTTCCCCTCGCTCTCTGCTTTTGCGATTATTTTAATTTAAATTTCGATTTCAATTTGATTTTAGATTTTTTGTATATTTTTGTATATTTTTGCGATTTGCCAAAAACGTTTACGGTTTACGATTGAAAGAGTTGCCAAAACTACACACAGTACACAGTGAGAATCGGGACAATTTACACGGTATAAATAATTTAATACATTTAATTTAATAATTTTCTGCTGCTTTCCATTCACATTTACAAATCTTGCTTCCTGTTCGAGTATTGTTTAGCTCTAGTCTTTAATATTTATATATATATATACGTTTTTAGATACAAATGTTTATAAGTACAAAATACATGTTAAAAACTTAAATGAGCAGCGCTTCGTTCTTCGTTGATCCGTCGATCGTTTCTAAAATTAAGTGCAACGCAAGCTTTGTGCCCCAAGAAATACTGTGGATCGTTTTGTGGGTTCTGGAAATTGGGGAGACAGACTTTTGTACGTGTGTCAGCGTGTGTCTCCTCCTACTGCTTGTAAATGGCTTCTTATGCTCTCTAGACTGCTAGGATTAGTATATAATTTAATAGTTATTGTTTATGCTTTGTTTATAAAAACTAAATACAATTTGTCGCTTGTTTGCTCGCTTGGCTGTGGTGATTTCGAAGCTTGAATACTCTCGCGTGTCTATATATCTACCATAACTATATATATAAATATATATCATATATATTAATTGTGTGCTTACTAGGCTTTAACTCTAATCCCCCTTTTTATGTACAATCTCTGCTGCTTCTCCTTAAATCTAACTTCTAATCTCTTGACCAAAATTGTGCTGCTTCCGTTAATGCTGTTGTTGTTGCGGTTGTCGCCTCCTCGACTTCTGCCTCTTCATCTTCCTCCTCTTCCTCTGCATCCTCCTGCGTAGCTATTAGGGTGACCATCTCTATGGGCTGAGGTGCTGTTCCAGCTAGGCTGTTGCCACAGGATCAGGAGTGCTTCTCCGTCAGCTCGTTCCAGCGCAACTCAAAGAACTTGCGCATGCCGTGACCGGCCTTGCCCACGGGCGAATCGTCCTCGTTGAACATTTCGCAATTGTCAAAGATCTGTCGGACATCCACGCAAAAGTCCTCGCGGGTTTTGTAGCTGCAAGGAAGGATTATTATTAATATTATGTATAGCAGAGTTGGGCACAAAACATAACGGAAAGAGCAACAACTGCTACCGACTTAATAACGGAAAGAGCAGTAAGCTGCTCTCAGAGAAAAGACATGCCCTTCCCTGCTTCATAGTTTTCTTTATAGTTTTCCCTATAAACCCACCTCAAATCCATTAATCTCTTCTTGATGGTGGACAAGTCCATGGGAGATTTGATTATTTTGCGATATGTGGGAAACTGTTTGGTGTTCACAGGCAGTAGGAAAGGCCAAGAGTCTTCGTGGAGCTGTAATTAATAGAGAATTCCACATTAGTTTCAATTTTTTAGAGGTTTCTATCATCAAAGCCCACCTCCATTTCCCCTAGCAACGTCTTGCAGACGGCCAGCTCCTTCATCAGCTTCTTGGTGGCATGCTTCTCCTTCTTCTCCTGCTTCAGCTTCTCCTTGGCCTCCTGCATGGCGTGTATGTTAATGGGCGGCGGTGACATTTGGGTGCCCGCTGCTCCTCCTCCCAATGCTGGCGGCGAGGGCATGGTCATCAGCTGCTGCTGATGATGTTGGGGCGGCGACTGGCAGGCGGCGGTTACATGGAGGGCGGCGGCAGCAACGGTGGTGGGCGAGGCCTGCATTATCAGAGGCGTCGGCGGAGGCTGCAGGGGCCCGGGTGGCGGTGGCGGCGTGGGCACCGGGGTCGGCGTTGGTGTCCGAGTGCGCGTTGGGGTAACGGCACGCGGTGACATGGCAAACTGCATGGCCGGCACTGGCACGGGCACCAATCCGGCTGCTGAGAAGGCTGGATAGGCTGCAGCCACAGGTGGATAGCTGCTGGGCATCACCACATCCTCCGTGCCGTTGTTCTGGAAGCGATCGACCGAATTGGTGTTGATGTGCGGCTGCTGCTGCGGCTGCTGCTGGTCATCAAAGGTCGTTGCCGAGGCCACCGAATGCGCCGGACTGCAGAGGCAGAGGCAGAGCAGAGCTGCATTATAAACTGGACCCGGGACCGTGTCGTCCACCGCCGCCCCCTCAGCCGCCCGCAGGCCCCCCACACACTCACCTCAGTGGTGCCGTCGACAGCGAGTTCATGGACTCGTCGTGCGAGGAGTTCAGCGACTGGTGATGATGATGCGAGTGATGGTGATGGGAATCCCCTGCCAAGGGCTGTATCTGCTGCTGCTGCTGCTGCATGTCCAAGGCTCCTCCCTGCTTGCTGCTACGCTTGGCTGCCGCCGCTCCGCCTTCACGCTCTCTGTTGTCCCTGTCCCGATCCCTGCGGGACTTGCTGCTGCTGCTACTGCTGCCGCCGCCACCCGTGCTCCGTTTCTTGGGCGGCGGAGCCCGCGAGATGCAGCCATGGCAGTACCATTTGCCGCGCGGCACCTTCAGCAGCGGCGGAATGTAGCAGTCGGCGTGATAGGCGCGCGGGCACAAGTCACAGTAGATCATCTTGCCCACGGGCGAGGGACGATGGCCGCCGCAGACGATGCACTTGCGCTCATTGGTGGCCTTGTTGACGCACTCGTAGCAGTACCTGGAAAATGGAGAAGTCGGAGATTAGCCAAAGGAAGAGAGTAAGCCAGAGGGGAAGGGCACAGAGAGAGTAACAGACAGAGAGAGAGTGCCACACACAGTTTTCTCAACGGTTAACGGTCAACGATTAAAAAACGCTCAACAAGACAACGCGGATTAATGTGTGAGGGATGACTGAGCAGTTGGAGGAGGAGGATATAGATAGCCATAGTAAACTCACCAATCGCCGTCGGGGATGTTGTCCATCTTGGGCTTGAAGCAGTACGTGTGATAGCCCTTGTCACAGCCATCGCACAGCAGCAGCTTATCCTCGTTCTCGCCGGATGTGCAAAACTGGCAGTTCTGTAAGGAATATTTCGAATATTTTCGTAATTTTGGATCCGTGGTTGAGGAGAAGGAGCGTCTCTTATTATCCTTGGTCGGCGTCGGCGTCGGCGTCTGTGGTGTGACAAAGTCCGTGTCGGAGTCGAAGGATGAGGTTGATGTAGGGGATAGGGTTTGGGATGGGTTTTGGTGGGGTTTTTGGTTTAGCTGCTCCAAGGCCTTTAGATTGATTTTGATGCTTAAAGGTGACTTCTTTGGGGGTTTATCCTTCTTGGGGGTTTTTCCATTGGTCTTCGGCTCCTTTTCCTGCTTTTCTTGCTTCTTTTTGGGCTGCTTTTTCTTCTTCGTTGCCTGCTTTTGGGCGCTGCCTTTCTTCTCCTTCTTGCTGGACTTGTTTCTTGTTGCATACTTTTCGGATGCCGAAGTTCGAAACGGTTTTGGGTGAGGGGAGAGGTGTGTTTGGTTGAGGGGAAATACAGTCGTGGTGGATTCGGTTTTGGTTTTTTTTCGGTTTTGTAACGGTAACGGGTAACGGTAACGGACAAAACATAAGCATTCATGTGTATTGTTATATGTATGTGTGTGTGTGTAAGTGTGTGGTAAGTATGAAAGCATTTTATTTTTAGTTTTTTGTTTTTTTTTTGTCAAAACACCATGAAACACCACAAAAGAACAACAACAAACAAGTCGAGCATTCAGAGCAAGAAGACAGAGTTTTTGTTTTTATTTTTAAGGAAATAAAACATAAAAACAACCGGAAAAAGACCAAGAAAACAAAGAAAAAATTAAATTTTGAATTAATTTCAGGCAGTATTTAAAAGGCGACAAGTATATATTTTTTTGGGGTTATTTTAGGGTTTTAAGAAACTACTAACTAATTTGGAGAACTAGAAAAAGTATGGGAAAATCAGGCACACTTAAAATACGAAAAATAAATGTAAAATATAAAACTTGACAAAAAAAAAATTAAAAAACCGCTTAAGTAGCTTAATTTATCTTTAAATTCTTATATTTATAATTGCGCACTAATTAAATGTAAAATGTAAATTTAAAAGAAATCTAAATAGTTTAAAAATCGATCAAGTACCTTATTTTATTTTTAATTTCTGATATGGGGCTGTCCATATCACTGTGACCGTTTATGGTATTTTTTACAATGTAAAAACCTCTCTCGCTGTCCATAAGCAAACTATTTTATTCAGAATTTTATTTAATTTTATCAGTATCATGGTGCCAAACTGAATAAAGTTAAGTTTTTAACAAAATAGTGCGTTTATGGACAGCGGGAGCGTTTTTTACATTGTAAAAAATACCATAAACAGTCACGCTGGTCCATATATTACGTAATCACCAGAATGGTTCGTTTATGGACAGCGAGAGATTTTTTTACTTTGTAAAAAATACCATAAACGGTCACACTGGTGATTAAGTAATATATGGGACAGCCCCTATGTATATTTGTGCAATAATTAAAACATTATATTGATTATAGAAGCAGAACAAATCCATAAACTATTCAACTCAAATTAATGATATTTTTAATGCAGTGTCATAACCGTATAATATACTCTATATCAGCCAAACTTGAAAGATTATCATTTAATTCAGGTTTATAAAAGCAAAAAAATAACCTTTACGCACTTAAAAGTATTTTAAAGAATAAATTTAAGCAATTTTTAACTGCCAACTGCCAAAAAAATTAAGTTTAAATCACATTTATAAGGAAATCTCTCGAAAAAATCAAGACAAAAACCTCAGTAAGCCCTTAACCCCTTAAAATTCCAACCCTTTCACGTTAGTTGTGGTTAAACCTTCTTTTAAAACATGACAAATGCGTGTAGAATGCGAGTGTGAGTATGTAGATGGTGTGTTAATGAGTAAGTGCAGCCAGAAAACAACAGGAAGATAGATGGATGGACCACAGAGGGGAATATTAAAAGAATGTGGGTGGTGGGGTGCCAAGCTAAAGGTAAATTGGGGTCTCAGGGGGAGCGCAAAACAACAAACAAATCAAGAGAAGAGGTTGCTCCTCCGATCCGATCGCCGATCTTACCGCTTTCATGATGCTCTTGTCCCAGGCCACGCACGATTCCAGGACGTACAGGGCCATGGCCAGCTGGGCGGTGGTGTGCGATCGCGAGACTGCATCCCGCCACTGTACCAGGCCCTTGGGTATGTTCTCCACCTTTTCGTCGCGATCGCTGTCGCAGTTGCTCGCCGGCGAGGCATTGCCCGAGTTGGCTTCCCCGCTGCCCGGGTCGCAGGGTGTGGTTACTCCTGTTCCCCCTGCGGGATTTACTGCCGTCGACGAAGCTGCTGCTGCCGCTGCCAGAGCCATGGTTCGCTCGTTGAAGGATGAGGGATTCAGGCTATTGTTGCCTGCTCCCGTTGCCGATCCTTGATGCTGCTGCTGTTGCTGCTGTTGGGCCAACTGTTGCTGCTGCTGCTGCTGCATCTGGAGGAGATATGCCGCCGCGGAGGCAGAGTTCTGGGTCTGAGTTGTGGTGTGCTGATTCTGGGCAATCACCGCCAGGTGAGCATCGCCAGTCTGAGAGCCCAGCGGCGGCTTTAAGTAGCGCCTTTCGATATTCGCCTCCAGGTCGATGATCCTCTCGCGAATCATGGGTATGATGCTCACAAAGTCCTCCTCGCTGACATCCTCTTGGCTGGAATCGAGGGTTAGCTCGCTCTCGACGCGATTGGGCAGCTGCCAGTTCTTGAGTTGCATCGAGGCACTGGCCACCTTGTCCTCCAGCGACTCCAGTTGCTCCAGCAGAGCCAGCTCCACACGCTTGGCCACCTTGGGGTTCCAATCGCCTTTCTGGTCGGGCATCAGGAACTCCTCCGAGTGATCAGGGTCCGCTTTGAGTTGATAGGTCACGCCCAGTGGCTGTTCCAGGCCCAGGAACCTCTGGAGATTCTCCTGCAGCTCACGTTCCCTCAAGCCCGAAGGATTTAGGGTCTTCAAGAGCTGCCTTAGCTTCTGATCATCGTCCAGCTGCCACCAGCCGTAGCGCTGTCGTCGGGGAACATAAACCCCATGGACGCGCTCCGGGAACCCTGCTAGCTTGACCTGCTCCAGCAGCCTGTGCTCGTCCGGGGTCATGGAGAGCGGCAGCGGTATGTCAATGGGTATGTACGTCTGGACGCTGCTCAGCGACATGTTGGCTATGTTGTGGTAGTAGGCCTGCGACAGGGCCTCGTCCAGACGCAGCTCAATCTTGGGCTTCAGGTCTGCTCCCGCTGCTGCTTCCGCCGCTCCCCCTCCCGTGTCCGGCGGTGCATCAGAGCGCAAGCGAAAAAACTTGTCCTTGCCCGCTGTTGTGGTTAGCTCCTCAGCATCCGCTTCGATCTCCTTCAGCTTGGTGGCCCTCATCTCCTCATCATTATGATGAGGAGAGCCCAGACCGTTTTTTGACTCCACCTTCGTGTGAGCTTGGGCCTGAGCCTGCTGGTACTCCTCCATCTTGGCCAGCATCTGCTTCTCGTCGAGGCCGCTCAGCGAGAAGATGCACTCGTGGCCGAGCTTGCCGGCATCCACCTTGCACTCGTCCATCGGTATGGAATAGTATTGCATATTGTTGATCAGATCCCAGGGATGACCCTGCAGCTGCAGCTGCGCCGAGCAATTGTGATTCGCATAGCCATACTGGAGCTCCTGAGCCACCTGGCCGCCCTCCTCCGCAGGCAGCTCACTGATCAGGGGCACCTCGCGACGCACAATGGAGAACCATTTGGGCGTGTCGTCGGCACTCGATGTGGACACTATAATGCAGTCATCCTCCTTCTTCAGATCCTCCATTTTGATCACAGGCTGCGAAGGCTGTGACAGATTCAAGCCCGTTTCCAACTTATCACAGTTGTTGCTTCCATTGTTGTTGTTGTTATTGCTATTGTTGTTGTTGTTGTTGTTGAGGGAGGCGGCATTGGGCGGCATCAGGTTGCCGGGCATGGCTGGTATCTTGATCTCCGCCTCGAAGTCTGTTTTGGTGGCAATCATGGTCGTGGGCGGCGGTCCCATTAGCTCCATTTCCGACTTTACCTTGATTTCGGGTCGAGGAGGAGGCTCTACTTTGGGTGGAGGCGGTGCCACATCATCATCGTCATCGCCTAGATCCACAATCTCAGGCTCCACCTTGTTGATTTCTGTGACATCATCGTCGTCATCGTCTTCGTCTTCATCGTTAGCTTCCTCATCCTCATCGTTGTTCTCTTCGGGATGGGCATTCGTCTCAGCTTGCTGCTGATTCTCCTCTGGATTCCGACCATCTTCTAGAGGTTCATCCACCTCCATGGGCTGCTCCTCAGCCTCGGTAGGGTTCTCCTTCTCCGCACTGTCCTTTTCTGCCTTTTCCTGCTCTTCCTTCTCCTTCTCTGTACCATCTTCGCCCTCCTCCACCTTCTTCTTGTCATCCATGCCCTCAAGGGCCTCATGATACCCGCATATATCATTCTGCGCCGACTCCAAGGCCTCGATAAAGATGCCTCCCGCCTTGGGCAGCTTCCAGTAGCGACGCCAGAAGCGATCCTGACCGAAGCAGGCCGCCCGCAGCTGATTGGTGCTCTTTTCCAGCGCCTCCTTGCAGTTCAGGGAAGCCCGCACGATCTTGTCCAGCTTCTTTTGCAGCTCATCGGCGCTCAGGCGATTGTCCTCGTCCTCCTCCACGTTGGTGATCTCCGAATCCAGGTCGGAGAGATCGTCATCAATGATGCTCACGTCGTGATGATGATGATGGTGCTCATCGTTGAGGGAGTTGCGGGCTCCGCTCTTCTTGGCCTGCAGCAGGGCATCGGCAGCGCCCGTTGTGGGCGTGCTGGAACCGTTGTGCTGATAGGTGGGCGTCGTGGTTATGTCCTGTTTGCTGGGCGTCAGGCTGTTGTCCACCTGGTTAAGGCTCTTGGCGGGACTCACCAGGGACTCCTCGTCCACCACGCTGTCTACTTCCATGGGCTGCTGCTGGGGTTCCTTCACAGGCGTGACCTGTTCTGGATCCTGTTCCTGATCCTCCTCTTGGGGTTTTTCACCATTCGGTGAGGCTCCCTTGGCCACAGTCTCACCATCGACACCTGCCACACCTTCGGCCTCTGCTGCCGCTGCCTTGGCCGCCTCTTCCTCCTCGGCCGCCTGCTTCTGCCGCTCCGCATCCAGCTTCTGCTGGGCCACCAGCGCCTGCATGGCCGCCTCCCTTTCCGCCTGGGCCCGCTCGTACGCCTCGATGCGCGCCTTGCGCATATGCAGGGCCTTGTACTTGCGCACCTTCATGTCCGTCATGTACTTCTCCTTGCGCATCTGGGCGCAGGTCTCCAGGCTGCCGTCGATCTGGCGCAGCACGGCCTTGTTCATCAGCAGATCGTTGCACAGGTGGGCCAGCATCTGAGCCTTACGGGTGGGATTGAGGGCCACAAACGGACGATCCTTGAGCGACTGCGACAGCTTCCAGGTGTCGTTCTCGTGCAGCAGCTTGTAGTACTCCTGGTTCTTGGCCGAATGCGAGTGCGTGGACGAGTCGGCGTCCAACTGATGATGATCAGGCACTCGCCTCTCCCTTTCCCGGTCCACAGTGATGCCGTGCATCTGGCGGACCTCACCCGTGGCCGTGGCATACAGATAGATCCTCAGAATCTCCGAAACATTCGAGTTTGTAATGTCAGCGTTGCGCAACGACTGACCCAGGAGCGTGGTATGTCTGCCGGGATTGGGGACACCCGGATCCTCAATGGCACACACCAGGAGGTGCGTCATCACCGACAGCAGCTCCTCCTCCGCATCCGCACAACTGTCACTGATCAGGGCATCGTGCAGGTTCTGCAGCGACGGCAGGGACTCCATGTCAAAGCCCAGAGTCTCGCCAAAGTTGTGCAGGAACTCAAAGACCATCAGCAGGTCGGCCATGGCCTGGCCAGGCAGACGGTTGCCTGCAATCCTCTCCAGCTCTGGTATGACCAGCTCCTGGGGCAGTTCCGAGTCCTCGTTGGGTCGCCGTATTAGCTGCAGGATCTCTGCATCCCTTTTGCGCTCGGCCATGCGACGTTCGCGCAAGAGCAGGCGATCCAGGACCAGCTGATGCTTCTTCTTTTCGCGCTCCTCGAACTTGCGGCGCAGCTCCAGCATGCGGATTAGGTTCATGTGCTGGCGTCGGCGTTCGCGTTCCTTTTGGGGGTGAAGATGGGCATGTTTTAATTGAATTTTGTTTGATTTTAGGGTTTTAATTCGGGATTCCTTACCATTTCGGCAGCTAGTAGCAACTCCTTTTGTTTCTGCATTTCCTAAAGTAAAGTTTTGGGTGAAAATAAGGTTTTTGTTTTAATAAAAATGAAAATAGTTAACTGATACTGAGAGAAGGTAATGATGCTGAGCTGGAAAAGCATAAAACAAGCTGTTAAATACCTAAAAAGCCCCAGAAACTACATAAAATAAAGCGTTATTTTCGCTTAATAAAACTTTAGTTTAGTTAAGAATGTGAAAAGCAAATATTTATATAGGAAGAAGGAGTAAAAAGCCTAAAACATCACCTGCCTCCTCTAGTATCAGTATAAAAAGTATATATAATTATATTTAATTATATGTCTATTATCTTTTAGTACTAAATGCCAATAAAAATAAATGTTTGAAAATATAAATAAGTCGAAATAACCTCAATTTAAAAAGCAAAAGCACAGAGCTCGTATATAACAGTTGAAAAATCACTTTGATCTTCGTAATTCTCATCGAATTCCTCTTCGTTTCTCTTCATTTATGGTCTACGGTTAAATCATGGTACAATAATATAAGGTAGCTTCATTAACTTGGACGGGGACGATACATTTTCAGCTCTCCCGCTTCGCTTTCAGAGAGAAATGCTAAAAAGAGATAGCACTGCAGTCAGCAGTTTCACAAGGGAAGAGGGGGATGGGGAAGAGGAGGCCAGAGGAAGAGGAAGAGAAAGAAAATAAAAAGAAAACAGGAAAACGATGATAGAGGAAGAGTAACAAGAAAAAGAGGAAGGAAAAGGAAGAGGAAGAAAGGGTCCCCTAGTCAGTATTCAGCGTGGTTACCACTGGTTGACAGCCAGAACTCGTTGGGAATTATAGGGCAACCCAAGCAATAAGTGCGCCGAGACTGGAGAGGCCTTCTCAGCTCTTACTCTCTCCGATCTCAGAAACACAAGCGGACTTCTCAGCTCTCACTTTCTCCGTCTCCGAGAGACATGAGCGTCCTTTTTAGCTCTCACTCTCTTTATTCTCAGAGAGGCTCTCCAGAAAGGGAAAGCACTCTCACAAAAATCGTTCTCAATAGAGGAGAGAAGCTCTCTCGATGGGACTACCTTAAATAAATGTATCATGAAATATATACACTAACTACGGCAACTTGACCTAGCTTTTTTCATTATTCGCCTTAAAGCAATATGCTTGTAAATAAAATAAATTACCTTTTAATCTTTATTTCTAAGAAATCCCGCTTCAACTGCTATTTGCGAGCTCTGGGCTTAAGCAAGAAACCCCCACCAAAACGGATAAAGAACGGATTACAGATTTTAGAACAGATTACGGACAGGACAGGAGTTTTTTTAAAACAAAAACTGGTGTTCGTTTTGTACCTGTTCCTTAGCTAAAATGGCCTCCTGACGACGCTTCTCTTTCTCCTACAATTTGCAGCAAAATAAAATACAACAAATTATGCAGAGATTCTGGCACAAAGAGGAAAGCTACCAAAGCTACTAACCTGTTGCTTCTTGAGCAGCTCCTCCTGCTTGAGGCGATCTAGCTCCTCCTGGCGCTTCTTGCGTTCCTAAAAAAATAATATCCAATAAATAATCTTTATAGATTTTTCTTATTATCAAAAACAAAAACCTCCACGGCCTGCTGATTCTTCAGCTCCTTCTCCTTGCGCTGCTGCTCCAACTTGGCATTCTTCTCCTGTCGCGCCTTCTCCTTGTTCCTGGCCAGCTCCTCCTTTTGCAGCTTCTTGGCATCCCGCATGGCCTGCTGCTGCTTGGCTATCTCGATGCGCTGCTCCACATTCAGGGTTTGACGGGTAAAGACCTTCAGATCCTCCAGCCGCTTGGCCACATCCTCGTCCGTCATGCGTATATATTCGCCATCATTGGCATATGGCGGTGGTGCGGGCTGCAAGAAGGAACCAACGATGGCTCGTGCCGAGAAACTAAAGTTCTCACGACTCAGATTCGAGGGCTGCTGTTGCTCCAGGATCTGTGAAGGGTGGAGAATATTAGTAGGAAGCTCCAAGAGAGATTTGAGAGAGGGAAGAAGGGTTCTAAGAGTGTCTTTGAATCTAATTATAGAAGTTTCGCCCTACAAACTCACAGCAAAAACCTGTCCGATGCTCTTCAAGGGCGCTGTGCTGCCGCCTGGCGCATAGTAGGTCACTTCGCCACGGATTTGTCCCTGTTTGGTCAGGCCACGGATCACGGTCTCACGCTTCCAGCCCAGTTCGAGGGGCACCCTTAGCTCGGCCACATTCAGGATGTTGGCATCCTCCGACTCGGACTCTGAGAGGCCACTTTCGGCGGCTACACTCTCCGAGTCCGTAGAGGTTTCCATGTGGGCATTTGCCTCGCTCAAGGCCAAGCGGATTTTCTCCTGAAAATCAAAGATTAATTAATACAAATTCTAATGATTATTATTCGTATAAACTTACGATATCAGCTCCTTGTTGGAGCAGCTGCTGCGTGGCCAGCATGGGCTTGAGGCCCACGGCTCGGGACTGAGCCAGCAGCGAGGCCACCGTGTTCTTCTTAGGCTTGGACACTCCGCGACCCAGATTCCTGGGACGTCCCTCCTTATAAGAGGAAGAGCCGCCGCCGCTGCCACCGCCTCCACCAGAGCCTGAACCCGATCCTGTGCCTGCACCTGCAGGAGCTGGTGAGGTGCCACCGCTGCCCGAAATAGAGCCTCCAGGCATGCCGCCTGCTGATCCACCCAAGGCAGCCGTTATGGAGCTTAAGCTCTGCAGGCTATTCCCGCCCTGACCGCCACTGGCCACCGCCTGATAGTCGCTGGCCAAGCTGGCCAGCGCTGCACTGGAAGAGGAGGAGGATGAAGCACCGCCGCCGCCGCCAGCGCCAGGATTGGTGCTCTTGTCCGACGGCTTCATGGAAAGATTAAGCGGGGCATCAAAGTCATCAATGGTGATGGGATTCGAGGCAGAGCCCACGGCTCCAGCGGGCGGCAAGGCGGCACTAGAATTGTTGGCCTTCAGGCTGAGATTCACGCCGCCTGAGGTGGGTGCATGATCGGTGGTGGTCAGGTCATGGATCTCCTTGCCCTTGCTGGACAGATTGTACGCGCCATTCGAGGTGATGGTCGGTGGCAGCTTGATGACCTCCACGCGATCACTCGAGGAGCTCTGATTGAGCAGATTGCTTCCTGTTGTTGGGTTACTGGAACTGGTGGTCGTCGACGAGCTGCTGGCCTTGCTCACGGTCAGCTGATCGAGGCTTCCGCCCATGCCCTGCAGTCCCGCGAGACCTGCCATGCCAGAGATCCCTGCTGCCCCGAGCATGCCCTGGAGCTGAGCCTGCTGCTGGGCCACTGCCGCCGCCTGCTGTTGTTGCTGCTGCTGCTGCTGCTGGTGGTGATGCTGCTGTGCCTGCTGCGCCTGCTGGTGCTGCTGCTGTGCGGCCGCCGCCATGGCTGCATACTCCATTTCGAGTCTAGCCCGTTTTGCGGGACTGAGACCTGGAAATGCAAGCAGAGAGGAAATGGCATTTGTGGTGCTGTCGAGCTCTTTTTGTGCTTGTTGTGCCTGTTGTTGCTGTTGTTGGAGTAGGTGTTGTTCTGCTTGTTGTTGTTGGTGTGCTTGTTGTTGATGTTTCTGTGTGGTTTCTGTTTCGGATATAGTCTTTTTGCGACCGCGGGAGGTAGTACCAGGTATCTTGGGTCCCACGATGGAGGACGTATACTTGATAATCTCCGTGTCCGGCGGGAGACGTACTCCGAGCAGGGAGGGATGATCGCTGCCAGTGCTGGAGGAGGTATAAGTAGACTTTACATACATATTTTCCAGGAGAAACCTTCAGCTCAACTCACCCCATCATGTAATCCTTAGATCCCTTGCCAGAACCCGAGCTACTTCCTCCCATTTGCTGCTGCTGCTGCTGCGAGGAGGAAGAGGAATGCGGCGAGGATGTAATCGTACTTGAGGGTGGCGCCACTCCTGTGCTGGCCGCAAAGGCATTCATGGCCGCCTGCATGCTCTGCTGCGGCGTCATTCCCAAGGCTCCAAACTGTGACAACGAGTTGAGGGCATTCAGCGAGGGATTGTTCTTGTCCCTATCCTTGCCAGAAGACGAAGAAGAGGCCGAGTGTGGTGACATTAGAGGATTGCTGCCAGACAAGCTGGGATGCATGCCTCCCAGCGAGGCATTGCTGGCACTGACACTGGTGGAAGCCTTGCCGCTGGACATGATGCCGCCGCCCATGCCCATGCCATGGCCATGCAGCGAGGAGGAAGAGGACGAGCCACCACCTCCGCCCGATTTCTTGGAGGAAGAACCCCCACCCGAGCCCGAGCCGGAGGAGGCAGCAGCAGCCACGGCCTGCATGGCCAGCAGTTCCTTGTGCAAGGTCACCGGATCGTAGGCAGAGCCAGGATTACTGGCCAGGCTGCTGCTGCTCGTCATGGTCGAGGGTTTGCCATAGGCGCTGGCCGTGCTCTGCAAGGGAAAAGGGAATAAATTAATACTAAATTAATTAGGAGAGCAAATCCTTAACTCACCTTGTAGCCACCATGCCCGCTGTTGGTGGATATCGAGCCGCTGCCCGTGCTCACCGACTGCGACATGCTGGTGCCCGGCACCACGCCAAATCCGTGCATGCTGGCCAGCGCCGCTGCTGGATTATTGGCCGCAGCTGCTGCCGCCGCCGCTGCCGCAGCATTTAGGCTATTGGCCAGGCTCTGCTGTTGCTGCTGCTGCTGCTGGGCCGCCCGCTTCTCCTTGCGGGACTTGTTGGACTTGCTGCCCGAGGAACCGGATGAAGAGCCGCCATTGCCACTCCCACCGCCTCCACCACCGCCTCCACCACCGCCTCCGCCGCCTGCCCCTAAGACGCCAGCTCCTCCAGCGCCACCGCCACTTGAACCGCCCCCGCCGCCGCCGCCCATGCCCATGGCAGCTGGACCAAAGGCGGCAGCCAGATCGGGATGGGGAAAGGGCGACAGGCCAGAGGCTTGCAGGCGGCTGAAGTAATCCTGGGCAGCTAGTTGGGCCATCGACCACCAGCCTGTAAAGCGGGAGTTGAAAATTTAATTAGAAATTGAGGTTTAATTAGGTTTTTAATGTATTTTCCTATAAGAAACTCGAATAAACTAAGAAATTAATACAAAAAATACTTGTGCTTGACCATTTTTCACTGCCCTGCTCAAGTTTGAGCTTTTTTGGCCAGTGTAAAGCTAATGGCAAGCCACTAAAAGCGCTTTTATAGGAGTATTTTCTTCAAATGTCTCGCATAGAAAACCAGACACTTGCTGTTATAACTCCAAACATAAATTACAGGAAATTACTTTCAAGATAACAAACTTATTTGTCTGCGAGTGGGAATCGAACTCGCGTGCGTTATATTCTGCGATAAAATTAGCATATCGACGGACGCTTTAACGCTCTGCGCCACAGATATCCGCTAATTTCTTGGCTCTCTGAAAACTTTACTAAAATACGCTGGTTTTTGGTGGAATGTGCCGACATTTTACTCACTTGCTGGATGCAAACCGGCCAAACTGGCCGCCTGTGAGGCAGCCACCGCCATGGTGTTCTGATGATGATGTGCTCCTGCCGCCGCCGCCGCTGCAGCGGCCATGGAGTACCGATCATTGGCCGCTGCGCCGGCAGCATTTGGTAGCAAACCCAATCCTGCAGCGGCGGCGGCATTGAACTGTGAGTTGAACAGCGGATTGGAGGCCGCTGCTGCAGCTGCCGCACCGGTGGGATCACGGCCCCAATAGGCTAGGAATAAATGGTATTATTACTATATCTTCAGGAATTATAGTGGGAAACAACTCACCAAAGAGAGAGGCTGCATCTAGGAGCCCGGTGGGATCGTGGGGCCCCCCGGCTCCAGCGCCACCGCCCGCATTCGAGTTTTTGTTTGAGTTTTTGCCATCGTTGCCGCTGCCATCGCCGGCATTTTTGTTCATGTTCAAAAGTCCGCTTTAGTTTTTAAGCCCCAACTATTGTTGTGTGTGCGTTACATGCGTTGAGAGTCTGCAAAAATAATAAAGAAATTTAGGGTTAATTAGGGAAATTAAGGAAAATAAAGAAATATTTATAATCAGTTTTCTAAGGTCCTGGGACCTTTACAATTTAATTATTTATTTGTAGACGCCATTAAATGGACTGATTAAATACGTATTAAACTGGTACTATTTATTTTTCAACCCATTGAAGCCCCACTGTAATTAATTAATTAATTAACCCCAAGGCAACAATAAAAACCATTCATTAATCGGCCACTTCTTTTGTGCTGCTCCTCTTCTTCTTCATCTTTTTACTCCACTCTCTATGTTGGCAATGCCGCAACGCTTGGGCGAAACTCGAGCACAAAGCAGAAAAGGCCGAAATATGAAAAGCAAAACAAAACTAAAAAAACTACACGCCACAAAACGGAAGCAAAAGCCGCGCTCTCTCTCTCGCTCTCCCTCTCTATAGTGTGCGTGAGAGCGGCAATGGCGGTGCCAGAGCGAAAAGAGAGCGCCTACCACTACACCTGCATCTCGGCGGCAGAGAGGCGAATTCAGCGCGCAGTTCAAACAAATTTAGCGGCGAATACAAATTTACGCACAATATTGCACTTTGTTAACAACAAAAGAGGAAAACTAGCATTTTCCAAGTCATAAGCAATATTTTTTCTAAAACTTAAACTTTTATAAAAAAAACAAAGTCAAAGGCAAAGAAAAGCCAAGACACACACACACATTCGTTAGCAGACTGCAGCGGCGGCGGCGACTGCGAAAAGCGATGCATACACAAGGCGAAAAAAAAGAGAAAAAATTCCGTTCACAGCATTTTGCACTTTTTTTTCGTGCTTCCCAAAATGAGCGTTTTTAGCACTTTTACAAATTCATTCATGAAATTTGTGCACAGCTTTAAGGCGATTAAGCGACACACAGTCTGCCGCTTTCAGGCAACCGGATTAATGGCTTTCGTTTTTCTGTATTACTTTCTCGCTGAGGGCAGCATTTAACGGCACTTTTTGTTTACGTTTACACACGGCTAATGCATTTTTGCTCGATTTAAAATGTACAATTAACAAAAATATTTACAAGCGCCGTTTAAGCGACGCGTCCGTCTGTGTTTATGATTTCGCGGCGAATGAGTGGAGAGTGGCAGAGAGCGCGAGAACCGCAAGCGGCGGACCGTGTTACAAGTGGAATCGAAACAGCGAGAGCGAGAGAGCGAGGAAAGGGAGTGGGGGTGGGACAGCGCGAGAGAGGCGCGTTTGACAAGCAGACAGATGAATGGTCGCCGCTTTTGTTGTTTTTGTTGTTGCCACGCACTGTGGTTTGATAATTGCCCAGTTTTTTGCATTACACTCCTTTCCTTGTTGCTGTCTTTGTTGTTGTTTTAATATTATTTTAGCTGTATTAATCACTTTAATGAGCCAACGTTTAGCCCGCTAAGGTGGAGCCCACTCTCTGTTCGCTAATAACTGTAATTGCGCACTCTTCTTTCCGCTTTCAGCTGCTTGCTGCCTGCCGCCTGCCTTTCTTTCCGTCTTTTCGTCTTTCTGTGCTTTTTTTTGCTGTTGTCACGCATCGGCAGGCGACAGATGTGCGCTCTTATCAGGAGAGGGGGGGAGCGAGTGGAGGTGGGGTGGTGGCCAAAGGGGTGGGGGGAGTCTGCGAATGAGCGTTCGCAATTTATAACAAGCAAGAAATAAAACAAAAAGCCACAGCGCCTTAGCGGTACAGTGGGGATTGGCAGAGAGGAACAGAAAAAAAAACTTTAAAGTTCTAACACAGATTTAAGGAGCTATTTTGATGAATGAATAAAGTAGTTCTTTTCCTTTTTAAATTTGCTGATTTTATAAGTTTTTTAGCTTTTAAAATTGATTTATTTAAAATTAAATTGACCTATTTAGGCATTAAATAAGATAATCTCCTTAAGCAGACGTTGCACTGTACAAGTTTATGCCTTTGTCTGCTTCTTCTTTAAGTTGGGCTTTGCCGTTGTTGGCTTCGGACCAGACCGCACAAGTGCAAGGGAGAGGGCGACCGCGGGGCGGGAGCAAGCGAGCAATATGATTCGGGCATTTGTCTTTGACACTGCCACACTCCGCTGCCGCTACCGCTGCCTCTGCCAACGTCGCGGGGGCGGCAGCGCTGCTGGCTGCGACGCAGGCGATTGAGAAGGTGTGTGCGTTTGTTGCTGTTCTTGTTGTTTTCTTTCTTTGGTTTTTATTTTATTTTTTTCTTTTTGCGCTATGTGTGTGTGTTTGTGTGATTCGCCTCGCTCGCTCTTGCTTCCACCCCGCTGCTGCCCACCTCCCACCTCTTTCTCGCTCTCTGACGGCCATCAATATTTTGTGAGTGACAGCGGCGAACAAATGTAAAATTCTTCTCATATTGTGCTGGCGTCACTCCACCGGTGACGGCCGCTCGCCCGACCCTCTTCTCCACCTCCCCCTCTCTATTTACCTCTTCGACTCTCCACCTCTGCTTCTGCTCCTACCCTTTTCGCTGTTTGCTCTTGATTATCTTCTCTTTCTAGCTCAATTGGCCGACTGTCTGTCCATCGCTCATGAGTTTGCTTTTATTTCTTTCTTTTTTTCTTTTCTTTTTTCCCCCGTGTGTTTGGATTCGTGTTATATCTTACACACACACACGCGTATATAGCGCCATCGTTTCGTTTGATTTGCCATTAAAAAAAAGTGTATATTTGTTGCCTTTGCCCGGGTCAATAAGTTCGAGAAGCTAATCAATTGCTCAACAAAAAGCAAATACAATTGAACTTTTCTAATTCAAACTTCTTCGAGTGTTATTTTTGCTTAAACTTTAAAGGTTTCTAAGCAATTATACAAATCGGTTTATTGTCCCCTTTAAAGCTCAGGAAATGCCTCTATTTAATTCTTTGGTAAATCGTTTTATTGAGCAATTTGATTAAATTAAAAGATTATGCATATTTCATGTGTCTATGTGTGTGTGTTGCATAAATAAAATTCACAAATTCAGGCAGGAAAATGCAAAAGGCATTTAAGGAGGGTAAAAGCTTTAAAGGCAGCATGGAAAATGCCGGCGGAAAGAGGAGGAGACTAGGGATTACTCAGCTCAGATGAAGTGAAAGATGTTTGTGTACAAAGTTACTTTCTCTAAGGACACTTTGTTAAGGAATTTTAAAGGGATTTTAAAGGTGTTAAAGACATTAAACCTTAAATAACACCAAAAGTTCTCATCAGAGACAAGAAGCAGGCTTCGAAACATATTAATCCCCTACAGTATCCCCTACCAGCCCCTCCCAGCCTTTATTTATGACTAAAATTAGTATAGAATTCCAGCTAAAGCTCTTCACCATTATTAAATCGATTTTTACAGCCTCTGACTAGCTCTAAAATCCAGCATCATCGATGGAAACCCAGACTCTGCCGCTGTAATTGATTAATAAAAAAAAGAGGAGACATGAAAAAGCATGGGGAGGGAACTGGGAACTTGTTGCACTCGATCTGAGGGCGTTGCAGAAGGGAGCGAGGAACGGTGATAAAGTAGAGGGGGCAAGGCAGAAGAAACGAGACTAAAGATCGCGCCAGACGATGACGCAGACTGCAGGCTGTAATTGCTGCTGGACGTTGATGGAAGGGGCAGGGAAATAATGTCTGCAGTTGATGGTTGTTGTTGCTCTTTTCGAGTCCAATAACCTCTCCACTCTTTGGCTCACTCAGCAGAAGCACTCACAATCTGTACTTCTCTCTCTCTTCCACACCGCGGACAAGAAGTCAAACGTGAATAAGAAAAAAGTTGAGGCAAAAAAAGTGAACTCAAAACGAGAAAAAACAACAAGAACAACAAAAGCGACGCGTTAGTGAAAAAAGAAGACGTCCCCAGCAGAAGAATCCGAAGAAATGAAGTCAGAAGAATTGAGCTCTAAATTCTAAAAGATTTCCCCAGCTTAGAACAGGAATCAAAATGGAGAAGAAATGCCTGCGCTTGCATTTAAAACTAATGTTCAATTTGTGATCATGCAACTCTCGAGGTGTAGGCCTAAATTATTGGGGCAACCACTCAGATAATATCTGGTAAATTCATTCACAAGTACATAATTGTTGTTTCATTAAGTGTGGGATGAAAAAGACCTTACTCATCTTCAGTAATTACATACTTTAAATACTTCAAAGCTTAGAGAATTCTCTCTCTTAGCTACCATTGCAGTTTAAATCAAACGTGTTAAAATAAGAGCTTGTTGAATAATTGGAATAATAATACTATGATTTTATAATTATAAACTGTTATGGTATCGAATCGTGAGAGGGAACAAAATGACTTAATTTTGCACGCAGAATTGATTACATAGGGTGGGTGAGAGTGTGGGACTGCCGTCCACGTAGTGACGATGAGCACTGAGAGTGCCCATAGACCCAAAACGAAAATAACTAAACTGAACTTGAACTAGGCTCTCAGATATTTGTTTTATGGCTGACAAATGAGATTATAATTAGTCCCAGATAACGAGGTCATTAAAATCAAATTAATTAATAGATGAAACTAACAAAGATCTGAAATGAATACATCATGAAGAATTGTTTTTATACCCGGTACCCATAGGGTACAAGGGTATTATAAGTTAGTGCCAATTGAGAATGTATGTAACAGGCAGAAGGAGGCATCTCCGACCCCATAAAGTAAATATATTGTTGATCAGCATCACTAGCCGAGTCGAACTAGCCATGTCCGTCTGTCCGTCTGTCCGTCTGTCCGTCTGTCCGTCTGTCCGTCTGTCCGTCCGTCCGTCTGTCCGTCCGTCCGTCCGTGTGAAACAACAGATCTCAGAGACTATAAGAGCTAGAGTTTCCAAATTTGGTGACAGCATTGAAATCTTTTGCACGCAGATCAAGTTTGTTTTAAAATTTGGCCACGCCCACTTCCGCCGCCGAAAATCGTAAAAAACTTTATATGACCTATAGTTCAATTTTATGGATTAAAGTAAATACATAAAATAAATAAGTAAGCATTTGTGAACGTTTTCTGAAAATTTGAGTAAAATCGGATGATAAACATGGAAGTTATTAAACAATTAAGTTTCTGTGTATGTTTCTTCTTCTCCTTCCTATTTAATTTCACGCACAATACTTTGGCTACCGGGTATCTCACAGTCGGTCACACTCAACTGTAGTTTTCTCACTTGTTTTTTTTTTTAAGACTGCTCTTAAAAGCAATTCTGAAAGAAGATTCTTCTACAAATTAAAAACATTTTCTCCCAATAAATCCAACAGAGAGTTTGTTAGAAACTCCTTTTATAATTTAAAGATATTTTCCTTCAATAAATCTTAAATAAAATCTAACACCCCTGAGCTTTGGCAATCACAGTTTCCCTTAGTTTGGCAGAACAACTTTCCAGAACTCTCTCTTTCTCTCTCTCTGCCATGAGAGTGTGTAAAAGTTGTAAATAATATTTGAAATACAAAGGAAAACCCACTCAAAATGAAACGAACACACTTCTGGCGTTGTTGCTGTTGTTGTTGCTTTAGTTGGAATATATTATCGTGAAGGATATATCGCCGACCAGTCTTTTTGGGTGGGAAATTTTTCAAGGGGGGTACTTTTGGTGTGTGTCTGATTTTTGGTGGGTGGGTGGAAGATGGAAAGTGTTGTTGGGAGACTCTGGCTGGGGCGAGAAAATTGTGCAAAAAAAAAGGGACACACATAAAATGTAAACTCTGAACCGAAACGGGGCGTGTAACGAACCAGGGGGGTTGAGGGAGGGCACGGGACGAGGAGAGCAAAGAGAAATCGTGGCTTGTCGCACAAAACGAACAGGAAACGAGCGTGCAAGGACACACAACTTGGCGTGGGTGGCAATGGGCGATGGCCAGGGGTTAGCGCCGAAGTGAAATGGCGGCAGCAGTAAAACGAACCGAATGAGAATTGCAAAACTGGGGGGAGAAAAAGAAGAAGGTGAAGGCAAAAGGAAAAAGGGCAAGCAGCAGAAGGCGGAATCAGCAAAACAGCAAAACTAAAATTGAAAATGGCAACGCAAGGGGACCAGGGAAGGAAGCCAGGGAAGCAGCCAGGAGCAGCTACAACGACGATGCTGAAGTCGCACCCGCAGTCGCTACCTCTGTCGGCGCAGACGATGTCGATGCCGAACGCAGTGACAGCGACAGAAGCAGCGACCAGAACTAGTAATAACAACAACAAAAGCAACAGCAGCAGCAGCAGCAATGGGTGCAAACAAATGAATTTTATGCAGCGAGGCTAGGAGCAACAACAACAATGGGAAGAACCAAAGAACCACCGCAGTTCCAGTTAGTTCCGTACAGTGGAGACTGCACCTAAGGGAAGCTAACACTTTTAAAAGAAACAAATAATTTAGAAGGGATCACTAAAAATATCCCTAAATCCCTATAATTTAACAAATGATTTAGATTTTAGATTTTTTTACTACATAAATCCCATTTTATATTTATTAATAATTTTCCCGCTTCTGCTATACCCAAGTCCCACTGTAGCTGGTGTATTTATGTAACGGTGTGCCTTCCTCCTGTTGTTGTTGTTGGTAACTGCAGGATTGCAGGCGTGTGTGCGAGGAATGCATGGGACATGGGACACGGGAAACGGGATATAGTATGTGGGGATGCGGTTGGTAGAGAGGAAGAGATGGAGAAGCGAAATCAGAGGGTACAGAGAGGGAGTGGGAGCGGGTGAGCTAGAGGTGGCACATTTGGACAAGGGACACGGGACAAGGGCTCCAAAGTGGAAAGGGGAAGACAGAGAGAGCGCGCACGACCCATAAATTAGAGTGAGAGCGCGAAAGCTAGCTGGCTGACAGTGCGAGTGAGAGCTGCAGCAAACGCAGCAAAGCCAGAAGAATGGGGAACGCAAGGGAGCCACCAACAACATTGATGTATTTGCAACAACAATAATTTCAAGGAGGAGACGCAGGAGCAAGGCGAAAGAGCAGAACAGAACGGAACAGGAACAGAGCAAAAGTAGACAAACACACACACAGCGAACTCTCTCTTTCTGTCCCACTCTCTCCCTCTCGGTGGGCGCATTTTGCGGCTGCAATCCTTTCCTCCTTTTTGTCCCCACACTCCTTCAGTGGTTCCTCTTCCCCCTCGTACTCTACTTCTGCCACTTCCTCTCCATCGGTGCCCTCTGCCTCTTCTTGGCATTCGCAAAATGATGATAACGTGATGCAATTTCCAGTCATGTGCAGTTGACCATGTGCAGTTGCCAATTTATCCCAGCCACCTTTTGCTGCCACCTTTCCCTACCTTGCCTTCGTACTCCTCCTTCTCTTAATCCTTCTCCTTCGGTTTCTTCCTCCTCTTCTTCCGCTTAATCAAGGCAAACAATAGCCATTTGACATCCCGCAGTGACATGTTCACTCCGGCAAGGACTTGTCTTCAAACTTAACCCTGTGACATTACTGTAACACCTCTGGTAACCAGTTTTGGTTACTGGCTGACAGTGAAGGCACAAAAAAGACCATAAATCACCTTTAAATTGCTATTTTGGGTCTAGAAATTAGTGATTATTAAAGTTTATTGTTCATTTCTGAAGATTTTGGATCTTTAAGATGATAGGAAAACAAATTTAATACTAAAGTGCTAAATTTAAGGCTAGTTTTGACAGGAAATATAACGTTTAAGTTGTTTCCTCATTTACTGGCCAATTAACCGAAGGTTAAATGATAACAGTGACTGTTAAGCACAAAAGGTTGCTATAATTCCCAAGTAAAGGGTTTGCTCTGCTCAAATTTTCCTTTTTTTATCCGAAAAAAATGTTAACTTTAAAATGTCACATAATAAAGACTTCCATTCTACAAATTCACTTTAAAAACTCACTTTTTCACTAATTAAAACCCACAAAACCTTATATAAACGAAAAAGAAAAACCCCCCGATAACAACTGCTTTATTTTGAGTCGTAATTAAATCATGTTAGATGTCACATAGGGAATTAAATACCCTGGAGACCTGGGCCTAACCCCCGAAATGTAATTTCCCAACGAATAACATAAAACCACCCCCGGAAAAAAATAAACGTTTGACTCGAAATATCCACAAATATTTCCGATGGATTTCGTCAAACGACGTTCAGTTTCCCACAGACACTTGGCTCTGGAGGGAGAGAGAGAGGAGAGTTGCTGCGTTTACCGAAATATCTCGATAACTACCATGAGGTTTTTGCTATTTCACATTTTCTGCCCCTTCCCTGGGATAGCTCCTGCGATTACATATCCATGAAATCGCCAATCGCCGGGCGTTGCACAACTGTACGCAGCAGGCAAAGCTTTTAAATGTGCGGCGGCGGCGTTGCGGTGATTTCATTAGACGGCAAATACAATTAAAGAGCTTGTTGCACGTAATCTAATATGGACAGCGCACAGTCGCATTTCTATTTGGTATTTGTATTAGTATTTCCAACTGTATCTGTATCCGTGCACTTCATTTCGCACAAAGATACGCACACCGCTCACACACACGCGTTCGTCCACACACAGCAATTTAATTAATGCTTAAATCAGATTATCCCAACAAAAGGCAGAACAATGCTGGCCAAAAATGGGGAGGGGTTGTGGGGAAAGGATAACGAATGAGAGAGAGCAGCAAATGTTGATACTTTGTATTAAATTAACAGATGGACAACTTGTAGATACATTTTATGAATGCCAAACGAGTGAAATTTAAATCTAATAACAGGGAATTAGGAAGAATTTAATGGAAATAAATGAATTTTAAAGTTAGGAGTGTCCAAAAAGCACCTTTGGATGAAATTTTAGTTGTAAAATATTTATGTACATGATTTATATACAAAATGAACACTTTTTGAATGAAAAATACATCTTTAATAATGTTTAATTTGATTTAAATTGATTTAAAAGTCATTTAGTTTTAATACAATTCTATAAACTGTATTGTAAGGGAAGCCATGAGTCTCTAGGAGCCAGCCAATGGTTACTGTGATAGTTCGTGAGACTCCTCATTAAAAACCCTTAACTTTGAACCCAAATATTAAAACTTTAATGCTATTTGTTTATTTTAGAATCATATTTCTTATACACACTAATGATGCCGCAGCCACCGTATTCCCCAGATTTGGCCCCCTGTGACTTTTGCTTGTTCCCTAAACTGAAGAGGCCCATGAAAGGACGACGTTAAGCTACGCTTGACGAGATAAATACGGCATTGAAGGAGGAGCTGAACAAGTTAAAAAGAAGCACTTCAGAAGATTGGAAAAACCGTTGGCATAAGTGTATAAAATTTATGGGGATTACTTTGAAGGGTACAAAATAGATATTCATGAAAAACACAATATTCGCGATTCTCTTTGAACACACCTCTCTTTTAAAATCAGATAAGGTTAGGGGCAAGGTCTAAGTGTCCTTAATTTCTTTATTATTTTTTTTTTTTATTTCTTTATTATCTATTAGAATATTTACAACCTTCAACAGTAATAGGAACTATCTCAATCTATGACATTTTTAAATCTCAAAGCTTCATAAACACATTATTTAAAAACTGTTAATCTTTTAAAACCCCATAACTAGCCTCTTGAAATAGTAAATTCATTCTTATTCCAGTTGCGTTTTATAGCTTTTCGCTTTGTTTATTTTAATTATTATTCAACTATTCACTTTTGTCGCCTTTTGCTTTTGCTTTCATTTCTCTTTGCTCTTAAACTATTTTCTCATCTTTTTCTCACTCACTTTATCGACGAGATAAATTAATGATTTTTTGTGTATTTCTTTTGTGATTTTAATGATTTCATCTCTTGATTTCAGTTGGCCTGCTCTTTTTGGCCTGGCTAACGCGCAAGGCAAGGAAATGAAAATGAATTTGAAATGATTATTGAAATTTATGGGTCCGTCGTCTCTCTCAAAAGAAAAGGCCAAACTGAAAAAAAGATGCACAATTATAATTTCGGTATTTTCCTACATTTTCTGCCTCAATTTTCCTCACTTTTTCGCTTAAAATTAAACAGAGAAGAGGCGGCGGCAAACAATAACAAAAATTATGTATTTTCTTTGAGTTTTTGTTGAATAGATATGGATAAATGGATAGATGGATGGATGGATGGATGGATGGGCGGATAGAGCGACGACGCTATGTGTGAGTCACTCTTTATATAAACAATGGCGTTGGCATTTTTGGTCAACTTCTCGCCGCGCGCAGCTGCTGTGCCTGAAAGTCACTTAGCACTTTTAAAAAAAAAATCCAAGGGACTCTGGGGGCGTAGAAGGGGGTTTTGTGAAATTCTAAGCTAATCAACGACAAAGTCCGAGCAAAAAAAAAGAAAAAACCCAATGAAATAAAGAAAAAGAGTCAACATTTTTCAATTGAATCAGTTGGCAGAGCGAGACGGGGGCAGTGCCAGGCCAAAGAGGCCAACGAAAACAATTGACAGTCAGTCAGTCAGTGCGTTGGAGGAGTGTGCAAGCAAGCAAGAGAGGGAGAAAGAAAGAGAGAGAGTGGATACCGAAAGACAGAGAGGTGCATAGTCTGGGCGCTGCTGCGCTTCAACAAATCCAGGCTACAAAAACAAACGAAACTTGCCTTAAATCGAAAAGAACTCAACGACGTCTGCCGTCTATGTACTTAGGAACAGTAGAGCTTCGAGAAAATGGTAATTTCTTTCACTAAAATGCCAGGGTACACTCAGATATTCTGTTAAAGGACAAGCACAGGTGCCTTTAGCCATGTAAACACGCTTCTGCAGTTATATTTGCTGATTTTTGGTCACCGAATTCGCACTTGGGAATTTTAGGTGCACTTTTTGTAAAAGCTGTGAGAAGGGTATATTTTTCCTTATAAAATTAGTTCAAATTAACTAAATAAATCAGAGAAAGTGTTTTAGCCATGCCAACACGTTTCTTCAGAAAAATTTGCTGATTTTGGGTCACCGAACTCGCACTTGGGAATTTTAGGTGCTCTTTTTGTAAAAGCTGTGAGAAGGGGAAATTTTTCTTTATAAAATAAGTTCGAATTGACTAAATAAATCAGAGAAAGTGTCTTAAGCCATGCCAATACGTTTCTTCAGCAATATTTGCTGATTTTTAGTCACCGAATTCGGACTTGGGAATTTTAGGCGAACTTTTTGTAAAAACAGAGAGGGGAATATTTTTTCATCTAAAATACGTTTCAAATTACTAAATAAATCACCGAAAAGCACTCAACAAACATAAATCTTTATGAAAAAAATTGTAAATCATCTAAAATCTAGATATCCACACTCCACAGGCTTCACTGTACCTCGTGTGTAGCGATGCAATTAATCAGATAGCAAAAGCTAGGAAAAAAACCATCAGCATGAGCCTAACCTAACCGTAAATTATCGTTCACTGGCCAGCCAGCAGCGACAGAGCCAGGCCAAGTGCTGCTGTCGTTGTTATCGCTTCGCTTTGGCCTTTTTTTTTCCAGAGCTCTCTTGGGAAATGTAGAAACATTTGTAATTTAATTAACCGATTTCCATGCGATTTTGCCTGGGATTTTTATCGCGTTTGCGTTCGCGTTCTAATAGCGCCTGAGTAAGTGGTGCTGCCCCTGCCAATGATATCACAGTTTTTCTCGTTAACAAAATATAAACCCTTTGCTCGCTTTGCTTGCTAGCTAGCTGGAAATCTGCTTTGCAAATCCATTAATTGCTTTATATGTATGTAGTCTAGGTTTGTATATAGAAGGCATGCAACCCTCTCGTTATTCAAGTGATTAAATAGCAAAGCATTTTTCGCTGACCACTTTGACATAAGAGACACACAGAGATACAGGGTGAGAAATGAGACATAAATGGGGCATATTTGTATTTTATAGAGACATGTAAAATTTACACTTAAATTGGGTGTTTATTTAATCAAATATTTATGTTTTCTTATGGGAAAAGATTTATTTTTAATATGAATATCATAGGCTGGCATTAGAATGTAGCAAAGGTAGAAATATTAATGGAAATGTACAACTAATATTGATATAATGATTATAGATATAAATTAGATAGTTTAAATTATATTTTGAAATATTTTAGCTGGCAAAAATCTTCATTTAAGGATTTATTATTAATACATAAAGATTGAAAGGTTTTTGGAATAAAATGTAATATTTTCTTGCTCTAAAAATTTAAGAATAAATATATTTCTTCCTATTTTAAATTTAGTAATTATTTTTAAAATGAATATAAAAGAGTTTCATTGATTAACTCGATATAAATATGTTTTAAACTATTTTTATGGTGAAATTATCACAAAAATCCCAGTTTCTCTCACTGTTCTAACCAAACAGTAAAATACAAAATAAAAGTGCATCCAAGGAAACTGTAAAAACTGTAAATTCAAAGCGATCAAAGAGCAGATGCATTTCTCAAAGGGCACTCATTGCCATATGTGTGTTTTGCGTGCATGCTTGTGTGCTGTATCTGTGTGTCCGGGTGCAGTTGTGGTGGTGAGGGTGCCGCCGCTTGGCAAATGACTAAAATTAAACAAGAAAACGAATTCATCACCGAAATAAAATGCCTCAGAAATTCGTTGAAGGGATGATGACCGCCGCCGGTTGGATGATGATGAACGAAGAGAGAAAAAAAAAGGTACAAGCCGACCGAGCGACCGACATGACGAATTGTAGATACAGATACACAGATGAACCCGCAAAGGGGCCAGAGGAAGGGGAAGCAAAAACAACAACCATGGCCACAATAAAAACCAACGAAATAAATTAAATAATATGAAAAGAAACACGCTGCGGAAGAGACGAGATGTGGCGGCGGCAGCGGCGGCGGCGTACACCCAACAAACAAATGAAAACGAACCAGCAGCGAGCGAACGAGAGCGGCCAGGAAAAGGGGGAGTGTGCCAAAGCGGGGGAGGGGCAGGAGCCACAGAGCAAGGAGGTTGAGGCAGCGATGGTTGGGGGAACTGAGCAATCAGCGAGGAGCGAAGAGCCAAGAGCGAAGCGAAAACAACAGACGAAACGAAACTTGACAGATGGACAAGCGGGTCCGAAAACGGGGTGGAACGGGGGAAGCCGGCAAACGAATGAGGAGGAGGAGGGGAAGGCGGCGAAAGAGGAAGGGGCGACACACAGAAATCCAACTAAATATCGAAATCACAAATCCGCAAACAGCAAAAAAAAAAAAAAAAACAAAACCCCTGATAAAGGTCATAACCGCTACTGAGATACCCTTTGGAAATCTTTCATAAAAACCATTAAACGTCAGCCGATTTTCTTCAAACTCTCAGGATCTTTTTAGAAACATATAAGAAGTCTATATACCAAGTTTTATAAAGTTATCTGGGCTATAAACTTATAGTAATTATAACAAACAACTCTTAAACGTCATCCGAATTTCTTCAAACTCTCAAGATCTTTTTAAAATCATAGTAAGGGTCATCATACCAAATTTCATTAAAGAATCTCATAAATAAACGCCCAATTTCATTAAAGAATCTTAGAAATAACTGCTAAACGTCATACGATTTTCTTTAAACTCACAAGACTTCATTAAAATAATAATACAACTTCACATACCAAATTTCATAAAGAAATCTTACAAATAACAGCAAAATTTCATAAAGAACCCTTACAAATAACCACTAAACGTCACCAGATTTTCTTCAAACTCACAAGACTTCTTAAATATAATATTAAAACTCCACATACCAAAATTCATACAGTTTCTTTAGGTATTTATCTGATTTTTAACCTAGTTCTGTTTGAGAATAAAATACACCGAATCTTGTAACTAAAACCTGAAACACCTTCTTCAAGAGAGGGTATACCCCCACAAAAATACAAAAAACACGGCCAAAAACAGCGCAAAATTGTATTTTAGAAGCGAATGGGAATTGGACGGACGACGGATGGACAGTGGAGAGGAATGGCCGCGGGCTAAAACAACAAGATATAATAACAACAGCAACAATAACTGGAGGCCTGAACCAAGCAGAGCCAGTGGCAGAAGCAGGCCTCGATTTAACTCGGCCAAAAGCAACAGCAACAAGAACAACAAATGCGCCGCGGGAAATATGTACATACAAATTCCATTCGAACAATTGCCAAGAGAGCGAGAGAGACGACGACGACGACTTTGGCTCAAATGCGCGGTCAAGCCGCAAAGACCTGAAGCTTAATTGGTTTCGCCACCAAAGGGTTAAGCATTAATATGACGCGATGATCCGCAAGATATATCCCGCCTGCTCTCATTCCACTTTCATTTCCATTTCACATAACAGACGGATTTCACAGTCATATCAGAAATGTACTCATCCATCCAACTCATTTAATCATTAACTCGTCGTGTGGGGAGCCCACGCAATGTATTCTTTACTTTTTTCGTTCTTTTTGGGTTGATATTTCAGTGGAACTTCGGTTATATGGCATTTTTTCTAGAAGCACATTTACTGTGTTATACAAATTCAATGAAATGGTACTTCTAAATTGAGTTCCTTGAAGAAAATCACACAATTTCCTCTAGTTACGGCTTAAAATTAAAGAAAAAATACAGTAAATACTGTTTTTGGTCGTTAAATACGCTGTTTTTGGCCGTGTTATTTGTATTTTTGTGTGGGATACCCTCTCTTGAAGAAGGTGTTGTAGTTTTGAGTCACAAGAAAATACATAATATTGAGACAGTTCGGTGTATTTTATTCTTAAGCAGTACTAGGTTGAAAAACTAATGAATAACTGAAGAAACCTATATGAATTTTGGTATGTGAACTTCTAAAATGATTTTAAAGAAGTTTGGTGAGTTTCAAGAAAATCGAATGCCGTTTAGCTGTTTTTTGTAAGAATTACTATTAGTTTATAAATAATATTCTCGGTACTTAAGATCAATTTGAATAGCTTTTAGTTCTTTTATTTATTTATTTATATTTTGAGATATAAAACCTTTGTTTTCTGCCTCAGATTAGCTTAAATTTACAATAATTTTAAAAGTTAGCTTAAGGCCATCTTAAGTTCATTTCAAATCCGTTAAGCTCTCAAGTGGATACATTTTTCCACTGTTATTTGTTTTTATTATTTTTTTGTGCGCGAAATAAGAGAACATTTTTATTTGTTTATTGTTTTTTTGTAATAAGAGAACATTTATGTTTGGGCTTGTTATTAAATCCGTCAAGTTCTCAATTTCACGCGGTTCAAGTCGGTTCGGTCGTCAACTTGAGCTGAGTTTAGCTTAGTTTTTTTTTTTTCTCTTTTTTCTGATTTCGATTCCAATTCCAAGTCAAGTTGAGTCGGCAGAAAATGAAACAGAAAAAATAAAAACAAGAACAAAGTAAGGCGGCGAGTCATGCACACACACACACACACACACAACCGTTCGTATGTGGATTGAGGGGGCGCGAAGTCAAGGGGGAGCAGGATAGGCAGCAGCGGCAGCGCCAAAGTAGCGCAAAAACAAAAACAACAAAGGCCCAAAAGCCGAGACATAAAATAAATGAGCGCCGCCGCACAAAACATGTCTCCAATGTTTCGCCGTTCGCTGCTGCTGCTGCCGTTGTTGTTGTTATTGCTTTTTGCTGTGACTGGCCGTTACGTTACGGCCCCATCTCTCTCTCTCCCCCCAGTCTCCATCTCTCCACCTCCATCTCCCCATTCCCCACCATCAGTTCGTTTCCCAAGCGTCGCGTCGCCTCGCCTCGCTTTGGTCCCTCTCTCTCTCTCCTTTTCTGTGTCGCCGCACTGCTCGCTCTTTGTAATTATTGATACATAAAAATCCAACAACAAAAGCTAAGCTGAACTGCCGGACTGCACAATTGTGGCAATAATAAATCTTATTTATAACGTGAGAAATCTTCAAATGAGGCGCTTGTAAAAAAAGAGCAAAAAACAGAAAAACTGCCTTTACTGTATCTTATTTTTTTCTTATCGTTTATTGGCCGTATGGCTATTGTTTATCGACGAATTAAAGGTTTATTTGTAAGCACACACGTCTTACAAAAGACCATAGAACAGGTATGCAAAATTTCATTTTCATTGCAAGCACTTATTTCTTTAGTTTTGGTACTAAAAAACGCGCTTAAATTACTTAAGTCATGTATGGAAAAATTTTAACTGTTTTTGGGGAATATGAAGTTAGAACAAGTGGGAAAGCTACAGTCGAGTGTGACCGACTGTCAGATACCCGGTACTTAAAGCATTGTGGGTGAAATTAAACAGCACAAGAACATGGAAAAAAGAAAATGTTGCCAAATGAAGACAAATTTTGCTAGAAACATGTTGAGCAACACTCAGAAGAGACAAATGTTGCTAGGAACATGTTGTCTCTCAAAAAGTTTACACAGAAACTTTATTGTTTAATAACTTCTATGTTTATCATCCGATTTTACTCAACTTTTCAGAACATGTCCGCGACCGCCTACTTATTAAGTCCATATATTTACTTTAAGCCGAAAATCACGCCTATAGCTTATATACCGTTTTTTATGATTTTCGGGGCCTTTTCTTATTCTTAAAGCTTTTCTTAATCTTCAAGATACTTGCTCTGGGGTATTCTTCTCAAAACGTTATAATCCAAGTTCAGTGCACATTCAGGAACTTTTAGACATATTTCAGAAGGTAATAATATCCATTTAGACACTGTTTTTGTTGCTTCCTCTTATTTATTTATGGATCTAACTACGATTTTTGTTGGAATACACTCAATATTTAGCACAAACACAGTGACATTTCTTGGCTCTCATTTTCTTTGATAAATTTGATAAATTGTTGAGCAAAATAAATAAATAATCCAACAAGCTGCTGCCCTTTTTTCTTCCCGTAATCCTTTTTCACTTCTCCGCGTCTCCTTTATTTTATTTTTTTATGCAAGGAAGGAAGGAAGCAAGACGAAGGAGAAGAAGAGCAGCAGCAGCGTGGAGAATAAGGTGGCAGGAATGGACAAAAGAAAATGCGCGCTCACACACACACACTGCTTCGCTTGGCTGCGTTTATAGAAGAAGAGGAAGAAACAGAAGCAGACTTGGCCCAAACGAATTCCGTTTTTGGCCTTTGTATCTCTGGAATATCTGTATCTGTATCTGTCGCACTTCCTTTGTATTTATTTGCTGATTTACTTCTTTCTCTTACTTTTTCTTTATACTTTTTGCATTCACAAATATTGATATATCAATTTTGGCACACACACACTCCGGCACTCGACACTCGCACTTTTCTAATTCTTTTGCTTTTGCTCGCACATTTATATTTCACGCAATTGCCTTTTGCCTTTGCTTCGCTTTTTATATTTTTTGCGCTTAGGCTTTGGGTTTTGTTTCTCAACTTGGATTTTAACTTGCGCGACCGACGAGTTACCGAACCAAACTAACGACACACCATCAACATTCAACATCAACGTTCAACATCGCTGGCAGAGCGGCAGCGGCAGCGACTGAGGCGTAAGCAGTGACTGAGCGACGCAGGCAGCGCGCGGCGCTGTGTGGAGACAACTGTGTGTGCGACTGCGGCGGTAGTAGTTGTTGTTGTTGTTGTTGCTTGCTGATTGGGGAGAGGGAGTGGGAGCCCAAAAGGAGAGTGAGTTGAGCGAGCCAGCAGAGAGCGAGAGGACAGAGAGCAAAAGGGGGGCGACGACTGCCGAGTACAGTGAGGCTCGGATAGAGTGGACCACATAAGGCGGGCAAGACGATTAGAAGTTAGACGATAAATAAATAATTAAAAATATTAATAAAAGGTTAATTGCCATTTTAAATAGGACAAGTTTTTATATAATCTTTAACTTTGGTTTTTTTAAACTATTAAATTATAGTTTTAAGTAGAACTAAATAAAAGCCAACATATTTAATAAAAATCTAACCAAATCTCTTGACGAATGTTTGTAATTTCTAGTTTAAAATCTATTTATTTATTATTATTATTATATTTAATATTCAATCTCCACGAATTCCTTCCTTTGAGTCCCCACTGTATTTGAGAAAATTTATTCAACATTTAACGAACGTGCCCACAGAAAAGGAGCGCGCGGGGGCATCCCAGCGATGGTTTGATAACGAGGAATGCAAGAGGGGCAGGATAATGTGGAGCGGGTGGTGGTGGTGTGGCATGGGGGCAGTGCTGGGTGGCAGCAGTCAGGTGAAGGTGTCGTTGTCAGGGGCCAAAGTGGAAAGTAAGCAGTGCCACAAGCAGAGAGCGGGGGGAATCGGCATGGGCATGGGAATCAGCCAGCCAGCAGAGGAGTATTTGTATTGTTTTATTTTCATTCTCATTTTCTTCTTTTTCGTCTTTTTGTTGCGTTTAATTTTTGCTTTTAATTTTTGCTGGTGGCAGTTGCTGTTATATTTTGTGCTTGTTTTTTTTTAGACGGGGCTTCTCGTCCTCCATTCAAGTGCTGGTAATTAAAATTGCTACAATAACTAAATCAGATGAACGGCGTCCTCGGCCGGAAACTGCTTTCCTCACCTTCTTCTCTTACTGCTTGCAAGTTGGATGATGTTGGGGTGGGTCAAAATGTCATAATTATATATTTTTTTTTTTTGGGGTTAGTGGTGATTTTAAGAATTGGCATTAAAATTATTATAATTGTTATTTCTAAGAGGCTTTTGTACTTGACAAATTGGTGTTGTCAAGCTTTAAAATGTATAATTTAAAATTGGAACTGAAGCCCAAGAAAACTCTAGGATTATTTTTTAAGTTTATAAGTTTATTATACTTATTAAGTCAGTCAGGAGCATAGTATAAATTTTAAAAGGTATATTTTTAGGAAAAATAAATACTTGTAACAAAATTTAAAATATCCTCAAAATGATTTTAAAAATTCTTAAGTTTTTATTAATTTTATTCCGTTGTTACCTTTGCTAAAGTGTGAGCCACCCTAATGTGTGTGTGGTATGATTGTGCGAAGGAAACAAGTGCGAAATTAAGCAATGCATGGTGATGCCAAAAAAGGAAGTGAGAAGAGGTGCGAGGAAGAGGAAGGAGCAGAGGTAGAGGGAGTAGGTGAAGAGGTGAGTGGAGCCGGAGAAGCAGAACAGGAAACGGAAAAGTGGAAATGAGCAAGCAAATTTCGACATGTGTGTGGGTGCAAAAAGAGTCTGGAACGTGTGTGTCTGCATGTGCAAGTTAAGTCAATGTAAAGGTGTCTCTGCTTGTTGTCCTTGTATTTGCATTTTGTTGTTGCTGTTACTTTTGTTGCCAAAACTTTGTGGCAGTTGGCAGTTGTTGTTTTTATTTTTGCCGCCGCCGCCGCTGCGGAAGCAGCAATGCAAATTGTTGAATAATGTCAAGTGAAATTGCATTTTTGTGTGTAAGCGAGCGAGCGCCACGTCACGCCTATTGGGGTCCGGGAAAACCCCGGGGGGGGGCCATGGAAAACTGTTGGAAAATTGCAGGCATACGCATATGTTGTGCCTTCTCTATTTGCTTGTTTCCCCTCGTTTGCTTTCTCTCTCCCGCAGTGGCATACACAAAGAGAAGTAGGTGCTAAAACTGCAAGTGGAGTAGTAATTAGAAAAAGAAAAATAATAAAAGAAACAAAAAACAAAGCAGGATTTCTCATTGGCAAGCAGTCGAAGTCGACGGCGTTGCCAGCGTTGACTGCAAAGCAAGCAGTATTTTTTTTTTTTTTTTTTTTAAATAAACAGAAAAAAATCAAGGATAATACCGGGAAAGACAGAAAAAAAACAAGTGTAAGTCCAGGCTTATTCGCAGGTGTTCAGAAAAAAACTCAGCAAAGATTAAAGGCTCTAAAGCTCTAAAAATAAGTTGTATATTCATGAAACAGATCTAAAATCGAATAAAATAATACCAAATAATGCCAAATTGTAAAGAAGTCAATGCATTTTATCGTTAGCATCCTTATAATAACAGTCTTATCGAGGCATTTGCCTTTTATCTATCTCTTAAAGCATTAATAATAACAGGAAGTAGCCTAAATAGTGATTTCTTTAAGCATAAATCAATCTAAATATAACTAACCTTTCTTCTAGTTTTATTAGGGCCCTTAAAACAAATGTTTAACCAAATTTAAGGGCTGCTGGGTTATTTATGACAGCAATCAAAAAGGATAATTGCTTAACTAATGCAATGAATGGATGCTGGGATAGAGTGGTTTTTCCTATAGGCATAATCGATTTACCAGCCAAGTTTCGAGAGCTGCAAGCAGCCATATATATGTATATATATAAAATATATATATTTCCAGGCAAAGTTGGTGGGAGATCTCCGCGGAGCTGGCGGAGGAGTGAAGTGTGGTAAAAGGGCAACGACAAGAAGGATGTGCACACACACACACAGGGCCACAAAGGTGGAGGAGGAAGGGCAGCTAAGGGAGGAAGGGCAGCAGGAGCAGGAGTAGCTGACGTAGAAGGTGCATCCAAGAGGCGACGTGGCGGCAGCAGACAAAAGCAGAGCCTGATGCTGTCGAACGCAGCTTGATACCCCGAGAGCGGGGGTTTCCAAGAGCGAGGGTTTCCAGGGGCGAAGGGTTTTTAACGGAGGCTTCAGGGGGCAGGAGCAGCAAACTTGCCGGAACAGGCAGCCGAAAAGGGAGACGCGGCGACACGGAGAAGCGTGTGCCAACTACAACAACCAGGATTACAATTCAAACTTGCTCGTCAGCCTCTGCTGCCATGGCCGTGGGCTACCAAGGGGTAGGGGGTGTTCAGGAAATAACCGAGAGGAGTGCAGGAGGGGCACACAAAAGGGGCACGGAGCGAGAGAAGGCTGAAGAGCAAGAGGAGCGAGAGCCAGAGCCAGAGCCAGAGCAGACGACGACGATGATGTCGTGCCGAGAAAAAGCCAGAGGAGTCAGAGTCCAGAGTCACAGTCACAGAGAGGCGGCTTTTGGCAACAACAACAGCGCGAAAAGACCCCCCTTGCAGCAGGCTTCCCCCTCTTGATCCACAAGCTCCTTTTTGGCCTGGTTGAAAGCCTGGCTGCCTGGCTGCAGTTTTTGCAAAAGAATACACATTGCATATATAAAAATAAAATAAGAAAAAAAAAAGGATAAGTACACGCGTGTGTTTCGGTTTTTCTCTCTGTGTGTTTTCGCTGTGTATGTGTGTATTTTGTGCTTGTGTTTAAGCCCAAAACAGGGCATATTTCGACCAAAAGGAAGCAGCAGGAAGAAAAGGAACCTGCGGCCAGAGGCTAAATACAGTAAAAACCCATTTAAAAGCTTAGATATAAACATATTTAATATTATTTAATACTTTATAGGTCAATATTTACTTTAAATATTTAACTTCAGCCTAGAAAATATAGTTTATAATTCAGGAAACTATTTTAAGAGGTATTTTCTCCTCCTAACAGTCTTCACTGTACACAAAATGAGCTCGAAAAGGCCGAAGCCAACCAGGTTCCTGGCTCTTTTTGTTAATTTTCATCAGCGTCTCCACAAATGAGCGTGGCGCAAAAAAAGGGATAGAGAGGGGACAGAGGGAAGAGGAGCCCGAAAAAAAGAGGGGACACCACGAGAAGTTCCTCAAAGTCAGCTTAATTGGCACGGCGCAGCTTTTTGCAGCTGATTGCGACTGTGAGTGCGCGTTGCGTTGTCCCCACTGTCTCAATCTCCTTTTTTTACTATCCTTTCTTTTTGTGGAGATTTGAGGGAGACAGACCTTAGAGCGTGGCACGTTTCACTGTGATTAGTTGGGCCAAAGGGACCGCAAAGTGGTCAACAAAGAAGCCAAAAGAGGGGCTAGCGGGGATTCATTATGACACTGGTAGAAAAAATATTAATGGAGCTGAAAGGAGAGACTTGGGAGGCAAGAGAAGGTTTTTTTTTGGATTAGATATGTAACCTTGTCATTAGATTAATTTAATTCGTTTTTAATAGCATGCCCCCCTAGGTAATAAATTGTTTTTGCTTTAAAAGGCAGTTTAAACCACTGGATTTATAAATTAAATAAAAATAAATATTATTTAAGCTTAAAGGAGAGTTTTGGAGAGCCAGAGAAGGTTTATTTTTGAGAAGAGATATGTTATTAAGTCATAATATTAATTTATTTCATTTTTAATAGCATGCCCCCCTAGGTAATAAATGGTTTTTGCTTTAAAAGGCAGTTTAAACCACAGGATTTATGAATTATGAATCAATAAATGCTTATTTAATCTTATTTTGACTATTAAATGCCTCTTAAACCTTATTTTAATACACATGAAATGCATTTCCTTGGCTATCTCATAGTTTACCTTGCATATCATATAATTAATCAATTAAATATCCCATAATCCCACCAAGAAACAGCATTTAATTTCAAGTGGACCGCTGCAAGCACAGGATTTGGGAACTTAATCCCCTCTAGACGTCAACGTAATTGACCCTTTGGGCGGTGCTGCCAATTACTGGCGGCAAGGCAACTCCTCTATACGGTATTACTCACTAATCCCCAGTAGAGGAAATGGATTAAAAAACACCGAGTGGAGCTGGCTTCCTAATTAGCAGAGACCTGGGAAAACCCAAACGGATGTCGCTTGAATCGATGAGATATGTATCTTTATGAGTGGCTGAGTTGTGTTGTGTGTTGTGGGGCAACTATCTCGAGTGAATCTAATGAGCAGCGAGGTGCCACGCCCACGCATCCGACAGATACATTTGCAGCGACGGCAGCGGCGACGACGGCGACAGCTCATCCAAAGTTGAGCCATGCAAATTACAACAATTTCCCGTACGCCGCACAGAAATAGATACAGAATGTCTGTATCTCTGTATCTCTGAGTCCGCACTGGCACTTGTCTATGTATCTGTGACCCCCCCTCGTATCCGTAGATATCCCTCCTGTATCTGCAGCTGTACCACAGACCAGCAAATGTATCTGCGGCTGCTTGGCACGCAGCAAACGGTCTAATGTATCTCGCAGATGCGAATGGCGAACTGCAAACTGCGAGCTGCGAGCTAGAGCTGGTGACAGCGTCTCAGCAGCATTTGTATAATTTGCACAATGCTGCCTGCCACAAGGAAAATGCTCGCTGCGCAGGCTACAGATACAACAGTTGCACAGAGACGACACATACAGCTGCACAAACACACACACATTCAGTACACACATGAGTTGTTGCGGAGCACACAAAAGCGACATTGCAAAGTTTTGCGCTGCAGGGGCGTGGGAGGCGCAGGGGGCACGGTGGACCGAGTGGCAAGACGACGGACCGGAGAAGAAGACCACTCTGAGCTCGCGTTTCATGCAAACACAAATGCCCAGGCCTCGTCTTACATTGGTCAGCAGGGCATCTGTTCGTATGCCGCCTGTTTGCATTTCCAATAAATAAATAAAAATATTGACAGGCGATACACGGAGAAGAATTTCTTTAGCTTGAAGAATATTTTCAATGCCTTTGAAGTATTGCTGGGCGGAACATCCAAGGCATTCCAGAGGCTGTTCTTGTTCTCCATTAAATTTGAAGCATTTTTGACAGCCTGACATTTATTAGAATTGAGAAGCTTTTACCTGGAATGACGAGTATCTTCTCTCACATCTTCAGCACAGTTTCCTTATAAATAATAAAGCCTTGATTCGTATTTAATTTACTCAAAAGATAATCCCAGACTCTGTTGTTTAGTGTCTCTTTTTGTGTATGGCATCCGCAACGACATCGACACGTATGCCAACTAGCGAGCATATAATTACTGCATTGGCGAGGAGGAGGAGCAGCAGCCAGCCAACAATCCGCATCCCGGCTGGACCTCCTGCTCCTGCTTTGTTTGCCACCCCATTCTTGACATTTTACTTCCTCCTCTGGCAGCTCCTCCTCCTCCATTTCCATTTATTTTAGCTTGTCGCAGAGCCACGAAAATGCCGCCACTTGCGCGCTTCCCTTCTTCACAGAAATAAGCAGGATTCAATAGACGACGACGACGAGGCTATGGCTTTCGGTATACCTTTTGCCCACCCAAAACACCCATAGATACACACAAATACAGACTCGCACACAGATACACACACCACACACACATGCTTGCATGTGGTACATGTATTCCACATAATGAAGTAGAGCACAAATGCCTGGGGGTTGGATGACGATGATGATGGGCTCGGGCTCAGGCCCAGGCCAGGGCAGGCCAAGCCTGGAACCAAAACCAAACACAGTTGCCCACTCGAGCTCTCGACCCGCGTGTCCTTCTGGCCTCCATCCTGCTCCTCCATATCCCAGGATCTCCTTTGCAACAACAACAGCAACCACAACGGGAGGCAAGAGTTCACATTTAGCTTCGTTTAGCTGGCCGAACTCAAAAGCAAAAACCGAACAAAAGGCCGAGAATGGTCTGGGAAAACACGGAGGAAATGGAGCTAGAGAAGGCAGCATAGGGATATGCCAAGAAGGCTGAGCTCAGGCGTAAGGATATCACAGGATTATCCACTGGCAGCTACAGTAATTGCCAGGAAATTAACCCAAAACACTGGCACAAGTTTAAAGGCGGAAGTAACACCTTTTTATATCATTTTGTAAAGAAAAATCAAGCAACTTTTTAAAGAAGAAAATTAAAAATACCTTAAGGTCCAGATTTAAGGATTGTTTGCTTTACTAATTGGCCTTAAAAGCTGAAAATATATTGTTTTAAATACCTATTATAGAACGCACAATCTGTAAAGCTTCTATTAAGTCTAAGTAGCTCTTAAATAGCAAAAACATAATGTCTTTACTCCTTGTAAGAGTGCACAAAAACTATTGGCTTAACTTGAAACTTTCCAAGAACTTTGCTTAAGAATTGCATAAAAAGAAAAGAAATTAGGTTTATAAAAAAGGAAGCTACTCAAGGCACTGAAGTAGGTTTTTAATTCTTTGTAATAATAAGTTCTCTAAGTACATTACTTATACTTAAACCAGATTACTTTACCAAGATTAAATTTACAAATAAATCCAATTAAACCTAAGGAAATCTGCTTTATTGTTCCCCAAACCCCGAACATATCCTAATTAATGTGCAGCATTTCTAGAAACAAATAATTAAACACAATTTCGGGACATAGAAACATGCAAATTGATGATATCCAACCATTTGAATTATGGGAATATCCACCACCCCTCGGATAATCAAATTTTGCCCCCAACTACACATTCAATTAAAAACAGAACTGATGAAAAATATATATTTCGTAATACGGAATCAAGCAGAAATATAAGAGAATTTTTGGCCGACCGCAAAGGAAAATAGCACAAAATCGCAATGAAAATTTGCCAACATTGTTGTGGGAGGGAGAGGGCTGCAGCAACACCAACCAAATGAGTGGACAATGAAAAACACGAGTGTGGCGGAAAAGCGAGGAGAGAGAGAGAGAGATAGGGAGTGGAAGTGGGGCGGAAATATACATGGCTGGCTTACTCATCTTTAGCATTTCAATTTTCGATAGTGTCGACCAACACAGACCTGCTCATCCTCCATCCGCTTTTCCCCTTCCTTTGCCACATATTTTCCTGTATTTTCCCACTCTCCGCTTTTTCCAACCATCCGACAAACGGCATAAATTCAATTACTGCCAATATTTTCAAAGCGTGCAAATAGCAACAAGAGAGGAAGTTTACATAATAACGAAGTTTTTATACTCTTTATAATGGTTTTTTAAGTCTGCCAATAAAATGTAAGCAGTTCCTGTGGTTTTTGTGGTAGCTTAGGTCATGATTGGGCACCGAATTTCAAGGTTGGAGCCTGACAACAAAAACTACACCTAAAATAATGAGAAAGACTGAATGTGTAAGTTTTGTGCTTGTAATTTTAAGCGATATTGTGCAGGATTAATAATGTTTTAAAGAATTTTTAATTTCTTATCTTAGATCTTAGGGAATGTCATATCTCGGATATCTTTATTACTAAAGAAGTTTTATCCTTTTAAAGTAGTTTAGCGGACAAACGGACAGGCGGACAAGACTATATAGGTCGTCAGGTGTAGCTATACTCCTTCTTAGGCTAAAGATATCCCCTAAATGATCTTAGGGGAATTTCATATCTCGGTTATGTTTAATACTAAAGAAGTATTGTCCTTTTAAAGTAGTTTAGCGGACAAACGGACAGGCGGACAAGACTATATAGGTCGTCAGGTGTAGCTATACTCCTTCTTAGGCTAAAGATATCCCCTAAATAATCTTAGGGGAATGTCATATCTCGGATATCTTTAATACTAAAGCAGTATTGTCCTTTTAAAGTAGTTTAGCGGACAAACGGACAAGCGGAAAAGACTATATAGACTCGTCTGCTACAGCTATACTTCTTCTTAGCCTAAAGATATTCCCTCTTCATAACCTTAACATTTATTACCAATATACAAACTTCCTTAACAAAAAAAGAGTATCACAACCAACAGCAATGGTTAGTAAATTCAATTTTGTGTTATCCATCGATGTTTCCCCAGAGAGTGTAAGGGGAAAGAGCTGGGGGCCAGGGAGAAAAATAGAGAAAGAGAGGCATCGAGATAAAGAGGGAGCACAGCATAAATCCTCCCAATTTCCCTGGCTTTTCCCCCCTTCTACCAACCGTGCGATTTGACGTGAGATTTTTTGCACTTTTAGCTGGAGCCTGGGCACTCCGGAATTGTGTTTGGAAATCTAGGATGCGAGAGGGCCAAAATGCAGGACCAGGCCAAAGCAAATAAAATGTGTGCGTGTGTGTGCATTACAAAATGCAATTGTTGCAGCCCCCCTAAAAGCCCCCTACTCTGCTTTCTATCCATTCCGTAACGTAACCCCGTCTTTATCCCCTTTATTCCACCCAAAAATCAACTGACATTCTGTGTCAAGCCTGTTTCCGTTGTTTGCTTTTGAATTCTGGACAAAAAGGGTTTTATAATTCTGATCAGTTGGGTTGGCTATGAATTCGAAAGATAAAACTGAGGTTTTCTTCCATATTTTAGTATACTTTTAGATAGCAGTTTATAATTTAAACTTGGCTCCCAATTATGTATGCCTTGAGGTGTGGGTTTTCTGTTGGTTTCTGTGTGTATTTTGATTTTTTTTTCGTTCGGTATTTTTTGTTGAACTCCCCGAAGTCCTGTCGTTTATCTCTTAGCTTTTAAGCACCGCTGTTGCGGCTGCTGCTTCGTCGGCCTTCTCCTCATCCTTCTTTCCATCCCTTTTACCCTACTTCTCCTGCCCAGCGATTCGATTCCAGTTTTATTGTGACGTACCTTCCTTCTCATTCCCACATTTTTTCCACATTGAAAAAAGCTCAAGGTGCAAGCAGAATTCTGCTGGAGGACACTGAGAGAAAAAAAGTTAACCAAATTAGGGAAAATTTAAAAAAAAAAATGAATTACAAAAAATTAAGTAATTTTAAAGGTAATGCTAATTAAACCATAAGGTCATAAAAATGAATACCTTCAATTTAATTTTGTAATAATATAGAAAGCCTATTAAATTCAAAATATTATATTGGCACATAGAATTATTATTATGATATTGACTTCTGATAATTTTTCTCAGTGTGATTCTGATTTTTGAAACAATTGTCCCTCTGTCTTCTTCTTCTTATTCGCTGTTGTTGCCAAGAGAAAAAGGAGGGATAAAGAGCGGTAGAAAGAGCGGAAAAGGAACAGGAACGCAGTGAGGGGTTAGAAGAGGGGTCTCTCGCAGCATTTGTCGCCATTTATTTACACGATTAGAAATCGATTTTGTGCGTTTTCCCATATAGAATTCCATACGAAATGACAGCCGAATCGAAATCGAACAAATACACAAGCACACACACACACACTCACAGGAAAAAGGGGGCTGAGAGGTGGGGGCGGCATGTAAGGTCGGTCTCTCCTGTATGTGCCGTTATAATGATTTATGTTAAGCTTATTGGCAGGCCACACACACTCAAACAGAAGTCGAGGGGGTGTGTGCAAGAGAGATAGCACTAGCTCAATCGAAATCGATTTGCGGGCAGAGGAAAAGCAGCGAGAAGAAGAAGAGCCAGGGGGAGGAAAAGAAGGGGGAGGAAAAGAAGGAGGAGGCAGTAGGAATCAGCGACAGCGACGCTGGCGACATCTAGCGGCAGGCAGGCACCCCCCCTTCGAAAAGGGAATCGGAAATGCAAGAGGGAAATGGCAAATAAACCAAAAGGTGAACCAAAAAATAAATAAAGGGCGCCGTAAATCAACACAATTAACATTTTGATTAGCTCTTTAGCTTAGTTAATTGATAGGCTAAGCCAAAGGTTAAGGGAACAGCTTAAAACCTTAATAAATTTAGCTTTTTACTTAATTTTTTGACAATTTATCCTTCTTTTCTTACTATTTGAGCTTTTATCATACAATTTCCCTTAAAATCAGTCATTATTCATACTATTTTCTGTAGTAATTACCTTGCCATATTACCTAGTTAACCAAAAATCTATTTTTAAATATTTGCCCAAGACGAAATAGCGACAAAACAAACAAACAAAGAAAACAACACAGAAAATCAAATAAAAAAGGCCAAAACCAATTGATTAAGTTAACCAAACTCTAAAAGTTCAACGGCGGCAATTAACATGCAAAAGGGAAACACAGAGAGGGAGAGAAATATGTCAAGAAAGAGGAATGAGAAGAAATGCGGGCACAAAAAAGGGGAGCAAAGGAGAGGAGGGACGACGCGGCAAGGGCGGAGGAATGAGCGTATAAAACGAAATCCCAAAGCCAAATCCACTTGCCTTGTATTTTTTTTTCATCTTTGTTGTTTTTTTTTTCTCTCCTCTTGGTTCTCCTTTGTTGTTGTTGCTTCGTTTTTGCTATGTTTTTGTATACCCGCATGCAAGTGTATGAGTGTGTGTGTCCGCGAACTCTAGTACAAAACTAGCCTGCCCTCTGCCTGGCTCCCACTCCAGCTCCTCCTCCACCACCTTCTCCCATCACAATTTATATACAACTCCAAAGAGCAAAAGCAAAAGCCATTCGTGCGCAAATCTCAAATAAAAGCGCGCAGAACCACCAGCCAACAACAACAACAAAAGCAATCACAAATAATAGCAACAACAAGAACAAGAGCCAGCGGGCAGCGCAACTTCTCTGCCGCTGATGAATTGTATTTGCCGTATTTGTGTGAGCCCAACACACACACACACACGCATAACACATGCGGACAGGGCGGGCCTGGCCAGGCTAGCAGTGGAAAAAAATATAACAAGAAGAATAAAAACACAATATATGAGCGCAAAAGGAAAAATAAAAGAAAACAAAATTAAAGCAGAGGTGAGTTGACTCCTCTTCTCGGTGTCTTTGCCTCTGCTTCATCCGCCGCGGCGTCGCTGCCAGTCTCAGTCGCTGCTGGCCCCCCTGCTTTTGCCCAAGTGTTGGCTCAGGCAGGAACAGTGGAACCTCGCTAGCAAAAATATATCCCCCCATCGTTTTTATGGCAGCTATAAGATATAGTTGTCCGACTTAGATGAAATTTTAAATGTGAAGCTATGTATATTTCAATGTAAATACAATATACAAAGTTTTAATCCGGTATCTTTAAAAACAACAAAAATCGGCCCATTTGGCCCTATCGTTCCTATGGCAGCTATATGATATAGTAAACCGATCTGGCCCGTTCCGACCTACATACCAATGGGAATTAAAAAACACTATCTACAAAGTTTCATTCAGATAGCTCAAAATCTCAGAGACTAGTTTGCGTATAAACGGACTGACGGACAGACGGACATGGCGGACACGGATACTTTATGGGATCGGAGATACTTCCTTCATGGCGATGCAAACTTCTGATAATACCCTGCCGAGTATAAAAATATTTTCCTTCGTAGACCTTAATAACAATAATTTAAATTTCCGAAAAAACTAACTGTAAATCCACCTAACACAGTTTCCACTGTACTCTGTATTTGCTTTGGGCAGCGTTCGTTTAACTCTGTGTGTGTGTGTGCGGCGTGTCGTGTGCCACTGCTCATGGCGTTTCCATTTCCACCGTTCGCAACGCCGTTCGCTGCTTTTCATTGCTCACTGTCACCGCCGAAGTCAAGCCGAAATAAAAGAGGAGCAAGAACAAAAACAAGAACAACAAAGGCAATGGCAGCGGCAACAAGAGCAGCAGTAACAACAACAACACGTCTATGCACCATGTGGAACGAAATGAAATGGAATGGAGGACTGGAATCGACGACGCTACTTCTTCTTTTTCTTCTTCTTTATGCGCTTCGGTTTTCTGCCGATTTTATTTGTTTGTAATTTTTTGTGCGGTTTTTAAATGGTAGGAGTAGGAGAAACAAAGAGGGTGCGGGGGTGGAAAAAACCCCGAGCGAGTGCTTAATGTGAGAAAGGGGCGGGGTTAATATCGAACTCAGCGGGAGTTATTTAAGGGTGCAAGAATAATAAAAGTATTTATCAGCAGGGGAATCACCAATTAAATGGGTTTTATTCCCTCTGTTTTTAAGTTGTTTGTTTTTTCCTAGCTTTAAGAACTTTGAACTTTTCTAGCTGGTTATATTTCTTAATAATATGGGGGGTTTTAATAGATTCCTTATTCTTGCACTTAATTTTTAGATGTTATTGCTCATTTTCTTATTTCCCAATTTAATAAATTACTCAAAAACCATAGACTTACCGTTATAATCGGCTTCTTTTGAACTTCTTTAACTTCAACTGATTATCGCCAATTGACTTTTCTTTTGTCACACACACACACTAACACATCAAGCACTCACACACTCTATTTTTTTTTTTGCAATTTCTCGAACTTCTCTGCTTTTTTTTCGTGCTGTTTTGCACTCACACACGACGACTCGCTCGCACCCAAATAATTTTCGCCGCGGGCGTTTTTCCTCTTTTCCGCCTTTTCCTTGGCGTTGATTTTCACGCCGAATGTCACTCTGTTCCACCCGCACACGCGCAATTTCCAGCGTTTCCGACGGGGCTTTCTACCGTTAAACCAATTTATTGCGATTTCCTTTGCTTATTCATTTATTCGGCGTATTATTTCGATTGAAATTTATAAAAATTGACAAAAATTGTTTAAATTACAAGCGCGCGCGATACGCAGCTCAAGAATCAATCATCATAATTGTTGTTTACTTCAATATTAGTTTTTGGCAGATTAGATTTAGCAAGTTTTTTATCTTTATTTTAGCGTCCGAACGCCGCGAGAGCGAGTAAACAATTGAAACGATTGAGAAAAATCCCCCAAAGAGGAGATAAAATCAGTGATGCCAATATTTTTTAAAAAAAAAAAGGACAGATTGAGAAAAAAAAAAACAGGAAAAATAGGATGAAAATATTATAAAAATGATAGAAAAAAGGACAAAAAGTTTGTTTACAGTAATTTTATTATATTTTTATTAAGATAATAGTTTTAAGGCGTCTTCGATTATTTTTCCTTCGTCATTATTGCTGTCCTCATAAGTAGCCATGGAACCAATTAATTGGAGATACTTTTCAGGCAAGTAATAATTATGACAACATAATTTATGGCGACGCAATCCGAATCTGAAGAAAGAATAAATGTACATGAATTTATAAGTGGTAAATTTTAAAAAATATATATATTTACCTGATCGCCAAGTTTCAGAAGATTTGACCGGCTCGAAACAAATTGTACTTTGTTTTACTAAACTTGATGTATTTTGTGCATGTTTTTTGTCGTCATGTGAGCTCTTATTTGGTCAATTTTACAGTTAATACTGCATTTGCAGTATTTGCAATAAGCCTTGTTAATGTCTGAATTATGTCGGCTAATCCAATCT